>CAUYON010027266.1:0-13009 GCA_963573935.1 Arctocebus calabarensis
AACCTTGATTGATTCTTCCTTTACTAAAGATTTCTCTGTTACATGTGACGCTGTTGGATACCATTTTACTGTCAGTAGACCAGTATGGGTGGAGGGAGGGCAATTGGTGGGATCACACCTATGGTGCATCTTAGCAGGGTAATGGTGAAACTTATTAAATGTAGAATATCAATGTCTTCATATAGTGATTAAGAAAATGCCATGAAGGCTATCTCTATCAGTATGATCAAAATATTTCTGATTGTATATGAAGAAAGCACATTGTGCCCCACGATTGCATGAATGTACACAATTATGATTTAATAAAATTTTATTTAAAAAAAATTCTCTTTGAGACTGTGAGCTTCTAGATCATTGACTTAGATCTTTTCATTAGCTTTTCCCTTCCAAAGTCCAAGAAACACCATCCCACACTTGTGACTGTCTATCCTCAAAGGTTCTTACCTTCCCTTTCTCTTCAGTTGCGATCTTTAGGTTAGGATTGCTGTCTTTTTCTAATCTACTCTAAGCCATTTAAGTGCAGTGTGTTACACACTAAGGTTAGTGCACAGATTATTTGAAATAAGCATAAGAATTTTTATTCCAATAAAAAGCAAGAAAAATAAAAAAAATCGACATTTTGAAGCAAAAATTTTAAATTCAAGGTTTTTTAATATATAAGAAAGAACAAATCTACTAAATTCACTTGTATACTTAATAAATAATACGCATAAAGGTAGTACACATTCTGTTCCTCACCTTTGTCACAGTACAATTTTTTTCCCTTGTTAAAAAACACAAAACTTAAAAAAATTTCCGAATTTTATGGGGGTATAAATGTTTTGACTACATGAATTGCTTTTGTGCAGTTTGAATCCAAGTTATGTTCCTATAACCAAGAGTATGTATATTACCTGTTAGATGTGAATTTACCCTTTCCTCCCTCCCTCCTCCCAAATGCTTGGTTTCTGCTGAGTTTTACTACCCTATCGTGCACACAAGTGTGGAGTAATTAATTCTCATCTAATAGTGAGTATATGTGGTATTTGTTGCATCCAGGTTATTATTAAAGGTATTATTTCACCATTTTTCATGACAGAGTGATACTCTGTGATATACATATATCACATTTTATTAATCCACTCATGTATTAATGGTCACTTAAGCTGTTTCCACATCTTTGTGATTGTGAATTTTGCTGCTATAAATATTCAAATTCAAGTGTCTTTTTAAATAAAATATCTTTTTTTCCCCTTTGGGTAAATAATTAGTGGTGAGTTTGCTGGATTAAATGGTAGGTCCATTTTTAGTTCTTTGAGGTATCTTCACACAATTTTCCATAGAGGTGGTACTAGTTTGCAATCCCATCAACAGCGTGTACATGTTCCTTCCTCTTACCATCATGAGCAGCTTTGGGACCTGATCTGTTGTTTCGGAACATTTGGAGTTAGGTGATATGTCATTATGGTTTTGATTTGCATTTCTCTGATGATTAGAGATGAAATGTTGAGCAGTTTTTATGTTTATTGACCATAGTCTACCTTCTTTTTAAAAGCTCCTGTTCATGTCTTTTGCCCACTTTTAAAAAATTTTAGGTTAATATAAGGGTACATATGATTAGGTTGCATTATCTATAAGGAAAATTCCAAAGTCTGAGTTATGGTTGAGTCCTTCACCCAGGAAGTGCGCCATACACCCCTATATTGTACCTGATAGTGGGAACTTACTGATTTCCCCCCCACTCGCCCTTCTTCTTGAATTTAGTTGTGTTTTTCTCTTGTGAAGTCTGTAGCTATTGATCTACTGTTTTCATATTAGTATTGAGTATAAGAGATACTTGCTTTTTCATTCTTGAGATGCTTTACTTAGGAGATTGTTCTCCAAATCCTTCCAGGTAAACATAAAAAGATGCAAAGTCTCTATCTTTTTATGGTTGAATAGTATTCCATGGTATATACATGCCATAGTTTATTAATCCATTCCTGGGTTAATGGACTCCTGGCTTGTTTCCACATCTTTGCAACTGTGAATTGAGCTGCTATAAACACTTGAGTGCAAATACCATTATGGTAAAGTGATTTTTTTTTCTTCTGGCTAGATACCTAGTAATGGGATTGTGGGATAAAATGGGAGGTCCACTTTTAGTTCTTTGAAGATTTTCTATACATTTTTCCAAAAAGGCTTTACTAGTTTGCCATCCCACTAATAGTACCTACATGTACCACTCTTTTTGCACCCATGCCAGCATCTGCAGCTTTGGGACCTTATGTTTTGACATTAATAGCTCTTAAAATTACCTGGGAGCATCATCACATATGTGACACGCTGTTAGGGCCTTTTTATAGAATAAAAATACTATGTTTCTATTATCAACTAAAATGTACATCGAAAGTCTTAGAAGATAACAAAATTGAAGGATTGCATCCAAGGTAAAATTGGTGGGATTTGTCCATCTCTTACCTTGTTATATACCTTCTTACCAGACATACATCAAGGGTCAAGGTCACTGTCCATCACCATTATCTCCACCTTATGATAATCATTTCATAATAAGTCAATGACTAATGATAACAAATGGCCTTCTAGCTGAAGACATCTATCAACTTCACAAACAAAATTTTAAAAGGTATATTCTTACTTGGAAACTTGTGGATGGAACATTCAGCATCTATATGAATACAGGGACATAGACATTATAAAAATTACATTAGAGGGAAAGACCAGATGGCTATTGTGACATGTTAGAAGTGATAGAAAAGGAATACCTCAGAAAAGTAGCCCTCAATTTTCTGTGGATTAATTTTGCAATTATTCTATTAATCTTTGCTCAACTCTTAATGAGTATCAATTATTTTTAGTATTTTATGAAATCTCTGGGGGCAAAAATGGATTTACTGAGGATAATAATGTTTATAAATTATTTTCAGTATTATAAATGTTGAGGCTAAGCAACATCAGGGGAACAAAGACAAACAAAGGGCTGACCCTTCATACTGTGTAGATTGGTGGGGGGGAAGTGAAGCTTAGGAATGTCTGTTACATATATTATCAACAACAAATTTTGTTTTTTACGCATAGTGTCAACAAAGTATTATTACATTTTGCTGTTGTGATTTTGACAAGACTGTATCAAAATGGTTCTGTCAAAATAGCTGTCTATGTCTCCCTGAATGAAACAACTTGATCTAAACGATTGTGTCAGGTGGCCTGAGGCAAAACTTCCTGCCTGTGAACATGGCCAAGTTCTGTTTAGTAGGACAATGGTTAACAGATCTCATTTCTGGACTTCCAGACCAGACTTCTGGGTATCAGCATGTCCCAAACAGTACTGGCAGGATAGGACTACACTTCTATCATTTACTTTTTTAATACTTGTTCCTTGTTCAATGTGTAAGTAGGAGATCCAAACTGGAAAATGGATCTTCATAATTCTTCTTCAAATGTAAGATTTTCTTCTGTTCATTTACTTATTTACTTATTGTTCATTTACTTATTTTGTTATTGATGATTTCAAGTTTTCTTCTGTTCATTTACTTATTTGCTTATTGTTCATTTACTTATTTTGTTATTGATGATTTCAAGTTTTCTCTATATGGAATACTGAACATTGTATGACACTACTCAATAGTGTCATAGACTTCCTCAATAGTGCAAAATAGACTTCCAGGAAGGTGGTAGATTATACTTCTTCACTCTCCTTTTGAAGATATATTTTTCCTGTGACTTGCTTTTGTCAATGATTCATGAACATTTAACAGAAGTGATATATGTGACTCTCCCTTTTTTGCTTTGAAAGCATTATTGACGCTGGGTGAAGTGGCTCACACTTGTAATCTTAGCACTTTGGGAGGCCAGGGTGGTGGATTGCTTGAGCTCAGGAGTTTGAGACCAGCCTGAGCAACAGCAAGACCCGTCTCTACTAAAAGTAGAAAAATTAGCCAGTCCTTGTGACAGGTACCTATGGTCCCAGCTACTTGGGAGGCTGAGACAAGAGGATTGCTTGAGTCCAGGAATTTGAGATATCTGTGAGCTATGATGCCCTGGCACTCTACCTAGGGTGGATAGAGTGAGTCTCTATCTCAAAACAAAAACAAAAACCGCAAGAGATGGTGCCTCTCTTGAGTTCCTGACTGAATACACTGGACAAAGCCCCTGCTGCTACCTTAAACAGGCATCAGCTTGTATAAATGATGAACTCTGTTGTATTAAGCCACTAAGACTCGGTATCCTAGCCCATCCTCACGGATATTCTAGAAAGGCAAAGTCATTTGGTCTGCTGATGTATATGTCAATCTATATTCTTCCTTCAGAGATCTTAGATTCTAAATCAGGCGTTTGTCTTATTTTAACATAATAAAAGTCTCCAAAAAAGATATACAAAAGAAAAAGGAAAATATTGTCACTTCTCTAAATTTTTATTTCTGGTTAAATTGTTACTGCCTCTTTCAACACCCTATTATACTGTTAGGTGCTAATTATTTGTTAGTGTAAAGTTTTAAAGTTATAATTATGGCTCTAACTATGACTACCTCGCTAGCTAGTCAGTGTTGAGATTGTATCGCAAATGGTTTGATTGGTAAACTTTGTGAGCAAGTGACAAAGGATGATTAAAATGAAATCTAGGGCTACTGCACCAGAGAGTGCAATTTATTATTTTGTTTTGACAAGTGCAGTTTAGATTTAATTGTACGTGATAACCATCTGTAAGGAGAGTGGAAATGTACTAGGATTCATTTTGTAAAGGTGATCCAAAACACCTCAAGATTGCACACTGTTTCTTAAGTCCACTGAGAGATGAAGTGTGACATTGCCAAGTTTCCATGTGAAAATGATTATGTTTGTAGATGGAAAGAGAATGATCTAAATTATTCTATTATATCATCTGGTTGACTGACACGCAGATTTGCTTAATCGAGGAGGTGTTCTGTCAATAATTGAGTGTTTTCTATTTTTCAATTTTCAGAAAACTACTTGATAATTCAAATTTTTTTTTCCCCCTAGAAAAAGAATCACTCACTTGCCCATGTTCATTTATATTCCTCTGTTATGGTTTGGTTGTAATCCAGAGTTTTCTGAATGATTAGCTATGCATGGCTTGTTTCAAATCTGTGCAAACTCCAGTATTTTCCTGGTCTTCTTGTCTCTTTTTCATGTGCAATATTATGAGGTTTACTAATTCTCCTGGAAATGTGGTTATTACTGCATAAAAAAGTTTAGTTGAGCTTTGCAAAAATAAAAATATCACTTCACAAGTCTACCGTTGCATGCCAAAGAAATTATCTCCCTCTCTCGTCTAGCCCAGAAAAAGTAATTCAGAAGAAGAAAGTAAAAACTAAGTTCACCATTAACTGTTTGATAGCAAAACCTTCCTAAATGTCTCAGGTATTGTTACTTAATCTCAGATTTTCTTCTACTGCCTCAAATGTAATCTCATATATATACGTTCTCAATCCAAGTAGGCTTAATTGTTTTTACAATTACAAAATTTGCATATAAATTATATATCAGAAAGAAAGATACCCTCAAAAGCAATTGTATACAGTGTTCTACTTTTCTCTCTATTCTATTACTTTAAATTCGGGTGATACAATCTCTCTTTAAACTTCTCCAAGGATTACTTTGCATTGCTCCTTATTTGTTCCTTGAAAAGCTGCTGCAGATGAAAGGTTATTTACTATAGCCCTTGTGCTCACTAAAACTTAATAGGAAAAATACTTGTAAGCAGCGCCATGGTATCTGTCAGAGAGGCAATAATTTGGTTTCAAAAAGCTTTCTGATCCCCTTTCTTTTCCTCTGACTCTGCCACCTGATAAAAAAATTGTGTATCAGTGACTTGAATGGACAAAAAGCAAATGCCAATGGGAACCCCTAACTCAGAGGTTCTTAGTTTTCTATTTTTCTGTGTGGGTGCTTCTAAAGATGGAGAGCCACATATATCAGTAGTGGGAACAGGTGAGTATTTCAGCAATTCTGGTAGGTAGATGTGTGGTTTGAAGGACTCTTTAGGTTATTTTGATACAGCTTTCTGTTGAGCAGAGGGTGTGGTTTCTCCAGTATTTGAAAAATCATTGCCCTGGTATAAGTTTAGGGGAAAACATTTCAGTAGTACATTTTGGGGGAAGGAATTAGATAATCTCTAATTTCTCCTTAAACTGAAGTATCTAGATGCGTTTTGTAAGGTTAATGAGAGTTTTAAATAACTTGCTCTTGATAGCCATTTTTGTCATCAATGATGTGACCTAAGATGCTGAATCACAGTAACATTGTTAGGAATGGACTTGCCTTGCCAGTGTTATATAAGTGGGCCTCCATAAGTCTGCCATGAAAAATAGCTTTCAGAGGAAGTGGTACCTGAAAGTCCCCTTCCAGGGTCTGACAAGACTTTGGTAGTTTTTGATGGTTGATAGGCACTCTTTGCACTTGGCCTCTGTGGTTTGAGTTGCCAACTTGGGTTGTTTGTTTCTGGGTATACTAAGGCAGTAGTAGTCTTTCTGTGTATATTCTAATTTTTCTTATAATTTGAATTATTTGCCACTGTATTGTCTAATACCTATTCCCTCTACCCTGACCACAGCATTCATAACCTACAGTATTCCAGGCCTTAGTATATAACCGTCACCTTTTCAGCTTCGTGTCCCCTAGATTTCTGACAAATTCTTTGCTTTCCAGCCAAATGTTCAGCTGTTTTCTGAAAGCTTTGCTCCCTCTGTAAGTTGACAATCTAAGGGACTGTAATAAGTCAATCAATACACAGAGGTGATCAGTGTAAGGAACTAGGGCTCCTGTACAGATATATATATCTGGTGCAAGTCCATTCTATGAAAATTAGGTCAACTTAAGGATGTGGTCAACTTAAAGACTTTGTCCAACATCCTCTTCTTGTCTGAAATGTTCTTTTAGCTTCTGTTGAGTCATTATATCCTGGGAGACTTCCTAATTCAGTGAATGCCATCACCATACTCTGTGTTGCCTGTGGCAAAATCAAAGGTGTTATCTTTGATTCCTTCTTTTTCCTTTTTCCACCATCTGTCAGTGAGTCTTTAATTCTATTACTAAATATACAGTAGAATCTATATAGTTGACTGTTTCCCTACATTGACCACATCCTTAAGTTGACCTAATTTTCATAGAATGGACTTGCACTGGATGTATGTATCTGTACAGGAGGCTTAGTTCCTTACACTGACCACCTCTGTGTGTTGACTGACTTGTTACAGTCCCTTGGGTTGTCAACTTATAGAGGTTCTATAGTATTCCCCACATTCTAAAAACTTCTCTCCATCTTACCAGGGCCCAGTCTCACTCAAGCCACTACCTGCACGGGTGGCCAAAGCAGCTAGCCCCCTAATTGGTCTCCAGATTTCCACATATGATTGATCAACATACCACATTATCTATTCAACAATCAATGTGATCTTTTAAAAGTATAAATCAAGTTGGGCATAGTGACTCATGCCTGTAATCCCAGCACTTTGGGAGGCTGAGGAGGGAAGATAGCCTGAGCCCAGGGGATTGACACCAGTGAGACATCATCTTTGTGAAAAGAAAGAAAAATTAGCAGGGTATGCACCTCTAGTTCTAGCTGCTTGGGAAGCTGAAGCAGGAAGATTAATTGAGCTGAGGAAGTCAAGGATGTAGTGAGCTCTGATGGGACCACTGCCCTCCAGTTTGGGCAACAGAACAAGATGCAATCTCTAAAAAGAAGGAGAAATCATATTACTTTCTCCCTACCAGAAACCCCACAATATTTTCCCATGGCTCTAGGTGAGCTGGTCTCTGGTAGCTCTTCAACCTCACCTCCTCTTCTTCTTTCCTGGGTCATGATAGTTCTGCCTCATCAGCCTTCTTTGTGTTCCTTAAGCAAGGGAAGCACATCATCCAAGAAATTTACATTTGTTGTTTGATCTGTTTGGAATCTACTTAACCCAGAATTTCTGTGTCTTACCAATCAAAACTATGCTCAATCTCAAACCTCTGAAAAGAGGACTTTCTTAATTACCATGCATAAAATAATCTCCTCCCCAGTTATTCTATACCCATTAGTCTTTCTGGTTTTTGCTGAAATTGTTATTTACTTATCTTTTCTTTCCTGTTTGGCTTCCCCATATAGAAAGCAATATTACTATTTTTTTATTAAATCATAACTATGTACATTAATGCATTTATGGGGTACAATGTACTGATTGGAGATACAATGTGGAATGCTCTCATCTAACTGAGTAACATAACCATCGCCTTGCTTGCTTATTTGTTGTGGTAAGACAATTATATTCTATTCTTAATAATTTTGAAATGTACTATTGCATTACACACATTAGGTAAGGTCCTACCAAATACCCTCCCTCTTCCCAGCCTCCCTCCTCTTTGACTCATGAGTGGATTAACAAATTGTGGTATATGTACACCATGGAATACTATGTGGCCATAAAAAGATGGAGACTTTACATCTTTTATGTTTATCTGGATGGAACTGGAGCATATTCTTCTTAGTAAAATATCTCAAGAACAGAAGAAAAAATATCCTATGTATTCAATACTACTATGGAACCAATATATAATCACCTATACCTTCATATAAATGGTAAAACATACTAATTTTTTTTTGTTAACCACTCTCTGAATCCTCAGTGCTCAGCTCAAGGCTTATGAATATTTCCTGCCTGAGAGAAAGAGTCTAAAATGTTACTTCCTTCATGAATGCCCATAGTTTTAGCTTTTCTTATGGCACCTACCCTACATTTGTGTACGTTTCCCACCTGTTATATTTAAAACTTTTCAAGGGCCCATGTGCTATTCAGTTTTGTCCCTCAAAGTTCTTTTTTTCTTTTGTGAAGTAAGTACTTAGTAAAAACTTACTGAATTCAATTATCCTCTTTTTGTTAAAGAAAACTGAGTAACAAATTTAAGCAAGGCTTCTATGGTATCTGAGAGAATTAGAAACAATTAGCAACAATTTCAAACAGTGATTACATGATGTCTTTGTTTTTAGGTATTAATAATTCTCACACATAGTTTAATTTCAGACCTCTTTTATTCAAAAGCCTATTCTATAGACCCCACTAACAGTGACTGGATCAAAAGGAAATGAAGTAGGACAGGCAAATAGATGAGCAAAAGAAAAGTCTTACGTCTTTAATAGTCCTGAGTGTCAGGACTTGTGACAGTATGTAGGAAAGGTGTAGATTGGAGGCATTGACACGGCAGCTTTCAGCAGGGACAGGAGAGGAGTGATGAAAAGGAGACCGATGGTCAAATTCCACTTTTGAGTCAGTCTACGGAGGATATGGATGAAACTTTCTGAATCTCTGTAGTGGTATTGGTTACTGTGCCCTCTGTAGCAGATAAAGAAAAGACACTCACAGCCCACTGCCATGTGTAAATTGCTTTTAGTGACTCTCCCCAGGAAAGCAGGATAGTGTCAGCTTAGAAATTGTTAGGCTGCCAATCCTATTGTCAGGCAACCAGGACATTTAAATTCAGATGTGCTGAAATTCCATTTGTGTGTTTTCCACTATAAATCCCTAACATATAAAGACTCTGGCTAGGAAACAGGTAAGCTTCACACATCAAATCTCTTTCAAATGTATTTTAAATGGCTCTGCTCAAAGAATCTCAGAAACAAGATACAAATTGAGATATTCAATGAAGCTGAGGACAGGTGAAAGGGAGAGCACAGTTATTTCAGGAAGTACAACAGTCATCCACTGTCAGAGTGGAGTTATTCTTCTATTTGTATCTGTTCAGCAAATACTAGTGGCAACACAGGGAGTCAGAAAGCTTTGTTCAAATCCTGGTTGGGTTACCTATTGTGATGGTGCTTGTTACGTGTCAACTTGTCTAGGCCAAGTTACTCAATTCAACACTGACTGAAGGGTTGTAAAGGCATTTTGTAGATGTGGCTAATGTCTACAGTTGGTTGATTTTAAGTAAACAATAATCATCCTGGATAACCTGGGTGGGCCTGATCTAATCAGTTGAAAGGCCTTTAGGACAAAACTGAGGTTTCCCTGAGGAAGAAGAGATTTCTCCAGTGGACCACAGCATTAGCTTCTGCCTGAGAGTTTTCTGCCTGAGTTCATCTGCCCCACAGATTTCAGTCTTTTCTACCTACAACTCACATTCACGTGTCTTTTACTCTCTCCACCTCTATCTCTCTGACTTTGTTTCTCTTTCTTATTTTGTTTTGTTTCTGTGGTTGAACCCTTGCTGATAAATCTAGTAACTGAACTGACCTTGGGAAAATTTCTTACCCTTTCTGTGCCTCAGTTTCTTCACCTGTAAAACAAGGATATAAACAGTATCTATCTCTTAAGTGGTGCAGAGTAAGTGAGTTAATAGACTGAGGTCAGGCAATAGTAAGTATTCTTAATTATTAAGCACCTATTATTTGCTTATTGTAGGTTCTGGAGAGAGATAAGAATAAAAAATGAGATGCCTGACATTAAAGAAGCATGCCATTCCTCAAACGGTTATGTCATAATAAGTACATTTAATCAGAATGTGACCCTAGTACATTCTCATAATTAGGAAAAGGTCAGTTTATAATGCTAACAATACTACTAATGAGGATTAAAAATATTTCTCTGTGCTAAATATGGCACAGACAATTCCATTTGTTCAATTTTTACATCCATCCTTTATTCATTTGTTATTTCACTTAAACATTCACTAGGCAACTATTGTATATTAGGCAGCATTCTAAATGTGAGAGGTAGAGTGAAAAATTAAACAGGGGTGGTCCCTTCCATCTCGTAATACATATTCCCATAGAGATTACAAACTACAGAAAAAAAAAAAGTTGGTACTTAAACACTGAGTAGGGATACATTTCATGAAGAAGATAAAGCAAGGTAAGAATAGTCAGGGGAGGTCTGGCAACACTTAAGTGGATGCCTGAATTGTGAGAAGCAGCATTTTTGCAGTACTTTGGGGAAGGTGATTTCAGGTACAGAAAACAGCCGAGTATGTCGGGCCTTAGAGTAGAATAAACTCAACATATTGGGGGGACAGTGAGACCATTGTAGGTGGAGCAGAGTGAACAGTGGGAAGAGTAGTCAGGAAAGGACGTTGAGAAGGAAAGAAGGTGGAACTCAGATCTTACTGGGTCCCGAAGGATGTGCCGAGGGTCTTTAATTTAAGTGTGATGAGAATATATTGATGCAGATATTTATTTTAGAAGGAGTCAAGTGTGGGCTGTGCTGATGTTGGGGATATAGGAGCAAAAAGGAGGCTGCTGGGGTACAAGAGAAGAGGGAGGCAAGAGAGAGAATTGGCACTTGGCTAGTAGAGATATGCATGAGAGTCAGGGTGAATTTAGAGGGTAGAGTCTTGGGGTTAAGGCCTAAAATTAGGTTGCAATAGCTACTTTGACAACTTTGAGCTTTACGGGGCCCCAGAGGCCTAACTACAAGTTCTCCTGCTGTTGCTAATACACTCCCCTCCCACATCAGTGGGGCCAGCTGTACTCTACTATGTCCTCAACCCAAGAAGTTTCACATCCCCACCAATCATTGTCCCACGGGAACCCAGGGCCAATGCACTCTTTTGTTGCTACAAAGCCTGTCTGTCCCCATAGCCCCTGCTTGTCCACCGTGCTCCAGAGTGTCCCCCTGTGTGGCCTTGCATGCCCTGCATTGGTTTTCACCCTGGGCTGTGAGTATATATAACCAATAAACTGCAGACAATTTCATCTCCCTTATTGGGAGCCTTGTGTTTGTCCATTTTATACTATTTAAGACAAGGAATTCCTCCCTCACCAATGGGATGAATAAAAGGCAATCAGAACAGTAGATGTCAAAAACAGCATGGGCCATCCACAACCAAGGACTCCTGTCAGCTTTAGTTATCTGCTGTTTGCCAGCTAGGTTCCAGAATGTCTGTGTTATGAGTGATTGGATAGAGACAGAAACTGAAAGCCACAACTTTGTGGAGCTGGAAACAAAAACATACCAAGGAAATTTGTACAGAAAGAGAAAAAAAAAAAAAGGACTACAGAGAGTCCACCCGGAAGGAAAAGGCAGAGCTGTGGCAGAGGCCAGTGTCTATTCCCTAGCCTCTAGGCTTCAGGGCAGCACTCTTCTGCTGGACCTCTCAGCTGCCTGTGCCTCTGTCACAGCAGAGGGGCTAATTTCCAGTGTTGAAATCCCTATCCCAACAACAATACATCCACAACAGCCCTGTGGCACAGCAAAGGGGTTAATTCAAAACTGCCTTAGACCCAGAGCCCTTAGACCATTGTCATTAGGGAGACCCTGAATCCTGGCAATGCTGAGGCTCTCTGGAAGAATTTTGTAAATATTAGCAATGTATTTTTATTAGCAATGTATATTTCTTACTGAAATATATCCAGTGACAAACAAAAAAGAGACAGAGAGAGAGAAACCTAGATATAGGATGAGAGGAAATTTGAATATATATGTGTATAAATATATAAATTTATGTAATTTATATATGTAATTAAATTAAGATGTAGGCCCACAGTTGGACCGAATTTGAAATCCAAAATTTTCTAAAAATAACTTAGCGAAAATATAAAGAGCTGCTGACTGGCTTTTGTGTCTCTATAATGTAAGTTCTGAATTTACTTTAACATATGCTGGAATTCACTAATTGGTGAACTTTCATGGACTTCATCAATATTGGGCTCAAATTAGAATTATATCTGGGTATCCCACTAAATTTCCACAAGCTACCTATGTAATCTTGAAGAGTTTCTGAATATAAAATAAAGAACACATAAAAGTATGCCTCATCTTAACCATTAAAATCACTGATTTGCCTAAATTCCCATGGTCATAAAACACCTTACTCAAAAGATCTTATAGTGAGCAGGGATGCACCAACTCAAGGGATAATAAAAATTAAAATTACATTAAGTCTTTGGCACCTGGGGGCGGAGCAAGATGGCGGACGAGTAACAGCTTCCTTGCGGCTGGGCACAGTGAGACTGGGGAGAGAGGACTTCAGGCATCTCTGCCAGGCGGGATCTGCCCAGAAACTTCCCTTTGGGGACACAGGGGGACAGCGTGAG
>CAUYON010027271.1:0-22936 GCA_963573935.1 Arctocebus calabarensis
ATCATATGATTCTCTCAATTGATGAAGAAATAGCTTTTGATAATATCCAGTATCCTTTCATGATCAGAACACTTAAGAAAATGGGTATAGAAGGGACATTTCTTAAACTGATAGAGGCCATCTACAGCAAACCCACAGCCAATATCATATTGAATGGTGTTAAATTGAAATCATTTCCACTCAGATCAGGAACCAGGCAAGGATGCCCACTGTCTCCACTGCTTTTTAACATTGTAATGGAAGTCTTAGCCATCACAATTAGGCAAGAAAAGGGGATCAAGGGTATCCACATAGGGTCGGAAGAGATCAAAATTTCCCTCTTCACAGGTGATATGATTGTATATCTGGAAAACACCAGGGATTCTACTACAAAACTCTTAGAAGTGATCAAGGAATACAGCGGTGTTTCAGGTTACAAAATCAACACTCATAACTCTGTAGCCTTTATATGTACCAACAATATTCATGCTGAAAAAAACAGTCAAGGACTCTATTCTGTTCACAATAGTGCCAAAGAATGAAATATTTGGGAGTTTACCTAACAAAAAACGTGAAAAATCTCTATAAAGAAAACTATGAAACTCTAAGAAAAGAAATAGCTGAAGATGTGAACAAATGGAAAAACATACCATGCTCATGGCTGGGAAGAATCAACATTGTTAAAATGTCCATACTACCCAAAGCAATATACAATTTTAATGCAATCCCGATTAAAGCTCCACTGTCATACTTTAAAGATCTCAAAAAAATAATACTTCATTTTATATGGAATCAGAAGAATCCTTGAATAGCTAAGACATTACTCAGAAATAAAAACTAAGCAGGAGGAATTATGCTACCAGACCTGAGACTAATATAAATCGATAGTGATTGAAACAGCATGGTACTGGCACAAAAACAGAGAGATAGATGTATGGAACAGAATAGAGAACCAAGAGATGAACCCAGCTACTTACCGTCATTTGATCTTTGACAAGTCAATTAAAAACATTTAGTGGGGAAAAGATTCCCTATTTAACAAATGGTGCTAGGTGAACTGGCTGGCGACCTGTAGAAGACTGAAACTGGACCCAGACCTTTCACCATTAACTAAAATAGACTCTCACTGGATTAAAGATTTAAACTTAAGACATGAAACTATAAAAATACTAGAAGAAAGTGCAGCAAAAAGTCTTGAGGAAATCAGCCTGGGTGAATATTTTATGAGGACCCCCCCCAAGGCAATTGAAGCAGCATCAAAAATACACTACTGGGACCTGATCAAACTAAAAAGTTTCTTCACAGCCAAGAACACAGTAAGTAAAGCAAGCAGACAACCCTCAAAATGGGAGAAGGTATTTGCAAGTTATGTCTCCAATAACGGTTTAATAACTAGAATGCAGCCCAATTCATAATTGGTAAGTCATGGAAGAAGCCCAAGTGCCCATTGACCCACGAATGGATCAACAAATTGTGGTATTTGTATACATGGAATAATATGCAGCCTTAAAAAAGATGGAGACTTTACCTCTTTCATGTTTACATGGGTGGAGCTGGAACATATTCTTCTTAGCAAAGTATCTCAAGAATGGAAGAAAAAGTATCCAATGTACTCAGCCCTACTATGAAAGTTATAACCCAATTATAGCCCAAGAATAGGGGGAAAGGGAAGAGGGAGGGGAGAGGGAGGATGGGTGGAAGGAGGGTAATTGATGGGACCACACCTACGGTGCATCTTATAAGGGTACATGTGAAATTTACTAAATGTAGAATATAAATGTCTTAACACAATAACTAAGAAAATGCCGTGAAGGCTATGGTAACTCATTTGATGAAAATATTTCAAATTATATATAAAACCAGCACATTGTACCCCATGATTACATTAATGTACACAACTATAATTTAATAATAAAAAAAGAATCTCTAAGCAACATATCCAATAAAACCCCAAACAAGCAAGACAGAGGAAACTGGAATAAATAACTAGTTCTTCAGTGCAAAGATATAGATATACATCCACAAGAAACAACAGCAAACAGGGAATGGTGACCTTCTCAATTGGTCAAATTTAGGAACCAAAGCCTGACCCTAACAAGACAGCAATATGTAAATTTCTAAGAATTCAAAATAGAAGTTTTAAGCAAACTCAGTGATCTTCAAGATAACACTGAAAAGAAATTCAGAATTTATCAGAGAAATTTAATAGAGAGATTGATATAATGACAAAAATTCTACAGAAATCTTAGAAATGAGAAATATATATATGCTAAACTGAAAAATTAATTACAGGCTCTCAACACCAAAATGAATCAAGCAGAGGAAAGACTCAGAAGGCTCAAAGACAGTTTGAAAATACTCAAAGGAGAAAAAATAAAACAGATTGAGAAAGAATGATAATCACTTGCATGATATAGAAAGTTACCTCAAAACACCAAATCTAAAAATCATTGGTGTTTGAGAGGGAGTTGAGGAAAATCAAGGGGTAGAAAGTTTATTCAAGGAAATAATGGCAGAATATCTTTCAGAACTTCAGAAATAGATGAATATCCAGGTACAGGAAGGTCAGGGAATACCAACATATTGGACCCAAATAGAACTACCACAAGTCACATAATAATCAAACTCTCAAAGATCAAGTACAAAGAGAGAATCCTAAATGCAAAAAGAGAAAAGAAGCAAACAACATATAAAGGAGCTTTAATTAATCTGGCAACAGACTTCTCATCAGAAACCATAAAGGCCAGGAACTAAAAGGAAAAAAACAAAACAATACATATCATCCTAGATTATTATATCCAGCAAAGCGATTTTCTTCACAGAGAGAGAGAAAGTTTCCCAGAGGAACAAAACCTGAGAGAATTTACCACTACCAGATCCATCTTACAAGAATTGCTCGAAGATGTTCTTCAATTCTTAAACAAGTAAAAAGATTAATGTGCAAAAATAAAACATTTGAAGGTAAAAAAACACTGGCAAATTTAAGTACATGGACAACCCAGAATACTCCAATATTGTAATTGTAGTTTGTAATACACTCATAACTCTAGTACAAAGTTCATAACATAAATCTATCAAAAAAAGATAACCACAGCAATCTATTAAGAAATATGCTCAATGGTTAGAGTGCTGGCCACATGCCCCAGAGTTGGCGGGTTCAAACCTGGCCTAGGCCTGCTAAATTAAAAAAAAAAAAAATAGCTGAACATTGTGGTAGGCTCCTGTAGTCCCAGCTACTAGGGAGGCTGAGGCAAGAGAATCGCTTGAGCCCAAGAGTTTGAGATTACTGTGAGTTATGATGTCATGGCACTCTGCTGAGGGTGACAAAGTGAGACTCTGCCTCAATCTAAAAAAAAATCAGTAATATAAAATCATGTAAATTAAGATCAAATAAAGTCAAAATGTGGGAGGATGAAGCTAAAATAAAAAGATTTAAAACATTTTTTTCAAGGCTGAGTGCAGTGGCTCACACCTATAATCCTAGCACTCTGGGAGGCCAAGGTGAGAGGATTGCTTGAGCTCAAGAGTTTGAGACCAGCCTGAGCAAGAGTGAGACCCAGTCTCTACTAAAATTAGAAAAATTAGCCAGGCATCGTGATTGGTGCCTGTAGTCCCAGCTGCTCAGGAGGTTGAGGGAAGAGGAATTCTTGTGCCCAGGAGTTTGAGCGGCTGTGAGCTATGACAACACCATGGCACTCTAGCCTGGGTAACAGAGTGAGACCCTATCTCAAAAAAAAGATTAATTTTTTTTCTTTGTATTCCTTCCTTTCTAATCTCAGGTAACTTTTAATCTCTTTAAAATAACTTATTACATCTGTAAGACATTTTTTGTAAGCCTTACGGTAGCCATAATGCAGAAAAGAAGAAATGAAATGGCAGTAGTAAGTCCTTACTTATCAATAATAATACTGAATTAAAATGGACTAAACTCTCTAATTATAAGGTATAGAGTGATTGGATGAGTAAAGAAACAAAATCTAACTATATGCTACCTATAAGAAACCCTCTTCATCTATAAAGACGCACATAGATTGGAATTTAAGGGGTGGAAAAAGATAATTCTATTCAATTGGAAACAAAAAGAGTAGGAGTAGCTATACTGATATCAAATAAAATAAACTACAAAACAAAGATTATAAAAAGAGACAAAGAAGGTCACTGTGTGATGATAAATGGATCAATTCAGCAATAGGATATAATAATTATAATAAAGATCTAGAGCTCACAAGTATATAAAGCAAACATTAATAGATCTAAAGGGAGAGTTAGCAATACAATAACAGTAGAGGACTTGAATATCCCATTATCTGAATGGATGTTCTTTCTTTTCCAGAAAGAAAATCAAGAACAAAAAATTGCAGTTGAACTACATACTAGACCAAATAGGCTTAACTGACATTTGCAGAACATTTTACCAGCTGCTGCAGAATATACATTCTTTTCATTAAGATGTGCAACATTCTCCAAAACAAACCATATGTTAGGTCACAAGATAAGTCTCCATAATTCCAAAAAAGTAGAAATCATATCAAGTATCTTCTGACCACAGTGGAATACAATTGGAAATCAATAACCATAGGAACCTCAGAAAAATGCACAAACATGGGAAAATTAAATAATATGCTCCTGAATAACAGATGAGTCAATGAAGAATTACAAAAGCAATTAAAACATTTTTGAAACAAATGAAAATAAAATACAATATGCAAATTCTTTGTGAGGCAATAAAAGCAGTACAAGAGGGAAGTTATTGAAATAAACCCCTACATCAAAAAATTAGAAAGATTTTAAATAAACAATCTAACATGCACCTCAAGGAACTAGAAAAACAAAAACTATCCATATCCCAAATTAGTAGAAGGAAAAAGATAATAAAGATTAGAGTAGAAATAAGTGAAAGTTAGAGTTAAAAAATATAGATCAATAAAACAAAAAGTTTGTTTTTTGAAAAATAAGTACAATTGAAAAAAATTTATCTGGACTAATTAAGAAAAGTAGATAAGACCCAAATAGATAAAACCAGTGAAAAAGGAGCAACTGAGACTCCAGAAATAATAAAAAAAAATCATTAGTGATTTCTACAAACAATCATACCCCAACACATTATAAAAGCTGCAAGAAGTGAATAAATTCCTGGACATCTAATACCTACCAAAGATTGAGTGATGAAGAGAGGGAAAATCTTCAGAAGCCAATATTGGAACTGGAGGTCATAATATTAAGTGAACTAAGCCAAGGAAAGAAAGAAAGACAAATATATGTTCCCACTCACATGTGGGAACTGAAAAGTGGATCTCATGGAAATAGAGAGTAGAATGATGGTTACCAGAGGCTGGGAAGGATATGGGAACAGGGGGATGAAGATAGGTTGATTAATGAGTATAAATATATGGTTTGTTAGAAGAAATAAGACAATGTTTAAGATCTGCAGGCTGACTATAGTTTAGAATAATCTATTGTATATTTCAAAATAGCTAGAAAATAACTTGAATGTTTCTAACATAAGGGAAAGACAAACATCACAAATTTATGTGATGGATATTTCAATTACATTTATTTGATCTTTATAAATCATATTAATATATTATATTATCACAGGTACCCTGAAAAATGTGTACATCTATTATGTATCAAAAATAAAAAAATAAATATCAATGCCTGGGGGGGGAGAGTACAGTATGCATCTACATATCATTCATGTTTTATATCCTTCAATGAAATAGATGGCTGTCTCCCTCAAATAAACCTTATACTTCTCTCGTTAAATTTTTTTCTACATATTTTGTAGACTTTTATTGTTTATCAGGCGTATTTGTGTCTTTTCCATTTCCATTTATATCTCATTTTTATTAGTACATCAGTTGATTTTTAAAGTACTTTTACTGGTAACCAGCACCTTACTGAACTATTTTATTTTTAGTCTCATAATTTACTTTTAATTGAGCATGTTAGGCTTTTTTAGGAAACCATGGAATCATTTGCATACCAAGATAATATGACACTCTTAATATTTAGTTAGCTTCTCTACTTTTTAAAGGAGTATAATATTTGCAAGGACTCTGAATAAATGAAAATAATAACATTTCTTCCTTGAGAAAGCACATGCTATTGGCCAGTGTTCACTATACATTAGAGTTGTAATTGTCACTGCAGGTACTTTACGTGTGATGCATAATCCCACCTGCTATCTATTCTATTCCAGGACGCTACTGCTGAGTCAGAGTGCCTCCCTGAGAGGAGCCACATGGAAGCAGAGGGTTTAACTGGACACACTTCGACAGAGATGTTCTGCATAGCTGTGAGGTTGACCCAGGTGGAGGGGAGTGGTAAAGTACATCTTTGAGATTAATTGTCCCACAGGTTTTTAGTAATAGCTGTGACATTTTTAAAAACTAAGAAAATCTGGGCTTTTAGCTTTTCAGGTCTGGTCTAAATGTCCCTTTATGAAACAGAGTGAATGAAAATGCTCACAGCAACATGTTATATGGCTGGATGGGAAAGTGGAGGCTCAGCTTGCTACTCTCTTACTGTGTCTCCAAGGACTATGCTGTAGGCTTGTGGCTCAGCTGTTTACAAACCTCATGACCACATCTTGTACCCTTCTCTGTCCTCAAGGACAAAACTCACTTCACATAACTAAGCTCGTGTCGATCTGTACACTGAGAAACATCAAAGACAATGCAGAGCTGTTTTCCTCCTCTTACTCTTAGGAGAAATTCCTTTCTATGCTTTAGAAATAAGTGGCTGGGATAATTTCTTCCCTCTACCTTCACCTTTTTGCTTTCTCATTTTGAAATCACCATAAAAACTCAGAGAAGCTAAGATCAAGTTGCCCTGGTTATTGGATGATTTCTCTTCTCTATCTTGACCCCTTGTCATCCCCTTTACATCATCTTTCCATGTGTTACAAGTATTTATTTGAATGTCTTGAGCTCTAAGCTCTGCAGAGCAAGCAGCCTGTACTTTATTTTTCCTCTTCTGTGCTCTAAGACACTTATAATAATTATCAGCCTAAAATTAACCCAATCTATTAGATGCACGTTGTTTGGTAGCCCTTCAAAGCTTTATGTTTTTTTCCTGGCCGACACTGACTGCAATAGTGTGGTACTAGACTAAATTTAACTTGTGTACAATGAAAAGATTTTAACAGCATTTTTCTAGGACTTTGATGCTCTGGTATTTTGAGCCACCCAGGTTGTGATAGCTGAAGTTGCCTAGTAACCAGAAGACCAGCACCAGAATGGAACCAAGAGAAGCCACATTTCTTAATAAAGAGAGCAACAGCTGGGGAACCAGCAGGCATAGGGTCACAGTTGAGCTGGATTCTCACTCCTTTGAGGATATGACTAATATATATTTTGTTAAGCAGCTCAACCCCTCCATCTGTAAAATGGGCCTGGCATTTGACAGCAGGTACCTCTCACACATTGTGAGGATTAATAAAGAATCCAGAAAATAGTTCGAATATTTCACAATAATTGGAAAACATGTTGGATTTATAATAATTTGGTATTAGCATAAAGATCATATTACAAAGTCGAATCAGCTAAATCTCTGATTTCTAAGATTTACGTAAAGACAAATATGGTAATATTTTCTCTGCTGTCCTTATAGCTGAGATAACTGTTTATATAATTATCGCAAGGACATAAAGTGGTGATAAATGCATTGGAAACTGAGGAAAATGTATTATGGTATTAAAAACAATCTGAGTTCCAATATGAGATCAATCTACATATGTGGGGATTTACTCAGCACTAATTTGGCTAGTTTTTCCTAGAGAAGTCAGTCAGTTCTAGAAGTAGTAACTGGTAAGACCATTAGCTTGGTGTATAGTCTAATGAACACAATATAAAAACGGCTTTATTTTGTTTGTAGTCACTTCTCTTGGTACCAACATGGAATTCTGGGCTCACATGAGCCAACGTGCCTTACCTAGGGTTCAAGTCTCTCTCCTAGGCCTACAATCTGTGCATTCATTTTTTGTCTTGCTGTTACTCCACGTACACCTTGCATTTCACTCATGCTAGTTTATTTCTTCTCCTCTGCCCCTCAAACACTATGAGCTCTTCTAGCTTCTATTTTAAAACAATTTCTTATAGATCTCTTAGATTATCTGAAATAAAACTATCCCGAAAACCACCAGCTCAAGAATTCTTTTGCTAAATTAAATATTTTATTTCATAGGTCTATAGTACTCATGAAGTTCCTGTAGTATTGCCAGGCATTAGGAATAACTGGGCTCAAATTCCTTTCTCTGACTCTTTCTGTGTATGCTTATAGCAAATTACCTGTCTCTCTCAACCTTAGATTCTCATCTATAAAACAGATAATAATATACTCAAAGCTTATTAAAAAGATTAAATAGGGATATATAATAATATATTTATACACACAAGTGTATGTAATATATAGTAGAACCTCTGTAAGTTGACCACCCAAGGGAAAGTAACAAAACGGTCAACATAAGGAACTAGACCTACTGTACTGATATGTACATGTGGTGCATGATCAGTCTATGAAAAGTTAGGTCAGCTTAAGAAGGTGGTCAGTGTACAGGGGTGATCAACTATGGAGGTTCTGCTGCTGTATATCCTTATATATGTATATACCATATATGTGTAATGTGTATGTGTATATAAGTATGCATACATAAATATATATAATGGGTCAATACACACACACATATATATAATAGGTCAGAAATCTCATAAGGGATCAATAAATGTAATTGACAGAGTTTCTCTGTGTGTATGTCTCTCTCTCAACCTCCCTTCCTCTCTCCCTCCCTACTACCTGCTTTCTAGCTCTTATACCAATCATTATAGTTTTTCTAGAGGCTGGAGTAGGACCCCATATCACCTAACAAAACAGATATGTTCTTTTGGAAGGCATTTAAAATTAGGTTAAAAAGTAAAACATAGCATCCATTAACCTACATTATAATTTTTTGTGATGTTTAGAGAATCCAGCCATTTGATATGCTCCTGAGATCATTTGTTAATCACAAGTGCAAAAAATATGAGTATTAAATAAGGTGAATAAAAACTCTCCTATAGAAAACGGAAGCATGCTTCAATCCTTTCTTAGAGGACACATGTTGATTGTCTTATATTGAATTTTTTTAAGTGGTATTCACCTAATATAGGAGGAAAAACATCAAAAGCTACAATACTAGAAAGCAAAGTCACCTTACAATGAAAACTCTCAAGGGCTACTGTGCCATTTGTGCCTTCTCTCTGGGCATCAAGGAACTCATTGTATAGAGACATGTGACTGTCTTGGCTGAATCTGATACACCAGCAAGGACTCTGAAAGACATTTATTTAATCACTTGTCCTGAAGCCACTGCTAAAATTGCAGCTAGCTAAAGTAACACAAGATACCAAGTCCCTGTACTTAATGTGGAAGCTGAAAAGAGGCATCATACAGAGGGTTGATTAAAGGCCAGGTGCTATGGCGGCCCTCATCCTCAGAACATCCAGGAATTTGTAATTGCTGCCCTGACCTGCATTAGTTTTCTTCAAATACAGAAACTGCTGGAAATTCTACCCAGTTTCTCGGCAAAACTCATCTGGGTTCTCCTACGGGGGCAGGTGACTCCCAAAGTCCAATAACTTCAATGATATGAAACTTTGGAGATTTGCTCTTTACTAAAAGGAACAAGACAAGTGTCTCTTCCACTTCCATTCTAGTTTGCTGAGGATTTTGCCAGTTTTTCCAGTAAAATCCCTAGTCCCAGAAAATATAAGTAGATGGCAAACTTGAATAGCTTCCTTAGAAATACAGCCAGGAGTGGAGGACCACTAACTTCTTTACATAGGACAAGACTTAGAATCATTCAACTTAGGGAAAAACTAGAAGAAAAGGAGTTTTCTCATGAACCCACAATCCTAATGTCATCCAAGATTTGCTCTTTCAATGGTTACAATTATTTCTGAGGCAAAAACCCCTTTGCACAACTGATGAAAGCTATGGGAACTCTTTTTCGAAAAAAACTATGCATATCCACATTGTGTTGAAGTATAACATAAGAAAGCACTATAAATCAAAGGTTACAGCTTGATGAAGTTTCACAAACAGCATACCCATATCAACGCACCCAGGTCAAAAATAGAAAATTTCTACTACCTCAATAGGATCTATTTTTTCTCCTCTAATCACTAGCCCACCAAGGATAAATGCTACTTCAACTTCTAAGACAGTGGTTCCCAACTTGTGAGTCATGACCCCTTTGTAACAATGAAAATACATCCTGCATATCAGATATTTACATTACAATTTATAACAGTAGCAAAATTATAGTTATGAAGTAGCAACGAAAATAATTTTATGGTTGGGGGTCACCATAACATGATGAACTGTATTAAAGGCTTGTGGCATTAGGAAGGTTGAGAACCACTGTTCTAAGACCTTAGATTAATTAGTTTTGCTTGCTTTCGAGTTGCATATAAATGAAATCATATAGTGTGTATACTTTTATTTTGGCTGTTTAAATTCAATTAAATATTCCTTTGTGAGAATAGACCATATTATTGTGTGTAGTTGCAGTTCATTTATTCCCATGTAGATTACATTTTATGAATATACCACATTTTATTTATTTCTTCTTTATTGATGGATATCTGGGTAGTTTTAAGATTTGGAGTATTGTGAATAGTATTACTATAAACAATTTTCATGTATGTCCTTCAGTGAATAAATACATGCATTTCTGTTGGATACTAATATAGACTAAGGAGAATGACTGGGTTCTAGAATATACATAAATGTATTCAATATAGACTAAGGAGAATGACTGGGTTCTAGAATATACATAAATGTATTCAGCCTTAACGGACTCTGTTTTTAATTTAATTTATTCTTAAATTTACATACACCTTTGTTTTGATGTAAAGTTCTGTAAGTATAGCCTATTTAGATTGGCCGCTTTCATTTGTCACAAGTCTTTGAGTTTCATTAACCTTTTTTACATATCCTTAGTTCATTTCTTTTTATTACTAAATAGTATTTCATTGTACAGACATATCACAATTTGTTAATTCACCTTTTGAAAGACATAGGGGTTTTCCACTTTAAAATTGTTATAAACATTCAGGTATGGATTTTTGTATGAATATAGATTTTATTTTTCTAGATGCTATGGTTTGAATGTATATGGCCCCCAAAATTCATATATTGGAACTTTAGTTCCACTATGGTAGCATTAAGAGGCAAGGATTCTAGGAGGTGGTTCTGGGAGGATTTCACCCTCATGAGTAGGGTTAGTTACCCTGTAAAAGGGCTAGAAGGAACCATCTAGGGTCTTTTGTCTTTTCACCATCTGAGGACAGATTTTGTCTTCTTTGGAGGATGTGGCATCAAGGTGACATCTTGGAAAAAGAGATCAAGCCCTTAGCAGACACCAAACCTGCCAGCACCTTAACTTTGGACTTTCTAGACTCCAGATAAGAAATTAATTTCAGTTTTTTATAAATTACCCAGTCTCAAGTATTTTGTTATAGCAGCAGGAACAAACTAAGAAAGTAAGGGTCATCACTAAGAAATGTTCATTAATTTTATATTTGCTTAACTTTATAAGAAACTGCCAAATTGTTTTCCAGGATTACTGTACTATTTTGAATTCCCATCAGTAATGTATGAGATCTCCAGTTGCTCTGCATCCTCACTAACCCTTGGTATTCTCAGGTTTTTTGTAAGCCATTTTGATAATTTTATAGTGATATCTTCTTGTGATTTTAATTTACTCTTTCATGATGATTAATTACCACAATGACCAACTTTTATATGTTGAAGTACTATCCTTAGATAATTACTTTATGTACGATGTCCAGCGTTTTTAGTTGTAATTAGTGGGAAGATAGGATGAAGTGTGCTTATTCCAGCCAGATTTAGAAGTCCTCAATATCATTTGAATTGAACTTTAATACATTCCTCAGAAATTATGCTTTCTGATGATCTCACAGATAGGAGAGCCAATATATAGAGTAGTAAAAAACCTGAGGACACCAGAGGATATGAATGTATCTCAGTGACACTCAAGAAGACCTTATCTCCTTTGAGTCAGGTCTCCTGGTTTATCAAGAGCTGCTATTCTGTAGAATAAGTTCCTGCAAAACTCAAGTGAGCAAAAGAACATTTCTGAGTTACTCAAATCTCCACCCCCTATATCTGTTTTCTGATTTTCAATCCATTTTTCTTCCCCTTGGGTTATGGTATTATAAACTGGTGTCATAGAAAGTAACTGGATATGGTTGGGTGCTTTCTCCTTTTCTCACAGTTCTACTGGAATGACCTCAAATTTTATTTGACCCAGTAGTTCTCAAGTCAAGGAAATAAGCTTTCCTTATGGTACATACTTCCTTAAAGTGCACAAAAGCTGCCTTGATAACAAAATTGGTAGGCATAAATCATGATGATCAGCTATTACAACATATTTGCTACACTGAGTCTGGTCTCAAAACATAATATTTCTGGTATAGACAGAGCTTGAGTCTTAAGAGCAAATCTTTATATGCAACCTCACTTATTAGGTGGGATTATTTAAACCCACACACAATCCTCTAGGATTCTCAATCTTCCTAATGCCTCCTAATGCCACGACCCTTTAATACAGTTCCTCATGTTGTGGTGACCCCCAAACATAAAATTAATTTTGTTGCTAATTCATAACTGTAATTTTGCTACTGTTATGAATTGTAAAGTAAATATCTGATATGCAGGATGTGTTTTCATTGGGGGTCATGACCCACAGGCTGAGAACTGCTGCTCTAGGTGACAGGTGCTTTGAATGGCTCCATTAACTCATCCAGGGTATTACAGTCTGTAGCATCAGCATTATCTGGGAGCTTGTTAGAAATTTTGATGCCCAGACAACCCCTTCTAAATGATATTTCTGGGCCTCAATGTAGGAATCTGTGTCTTGACAAGCTTTCCAGGGGATTTTTATATATCCTGTAATTTAAGAAGTACTGATTAGTAATTTGTATTTACAAAAGGTTTAGGAATTCAATCGAAAAATTGGGAAAAGGAAATGAGATACTTCTTTAATATTTTTAAATTCTTACTAAGTGTTGATCTATTATTCTTTTAGGACCAAACTCCCCAGGAAACCTACAAAAAGAATAACAAAGGTGGCTTTAATAGCAGCAATGAATAAAACTTCCAGCTTGTAGAAGAGTATGTGGCCTTTCTTTTGTAGTCATAGGTGGTAAAATAATACCATGAAATGTAGGTAAAAATACTGTCCTATTTTTAAAGTATTTTAGAGGAAATGCACACAATAAAGTTGGCTATTCATCTGTCCTCTTGGGAAAAGATTCCTTGTTCATGTCTCTTGCCCAATGATTAATGGGGTTGTTTGCTCTATTCTTGTTGATTTGCTTGAGTCCTTTGTAGATTTTAGTTATTATCCCTTTTTCAGATTTGTAACTTATGAATATCTTCTCCCATTCTGAAGGTTGTCTATTTGCTTTGTCTATTGTTTTCTTGGCTTTGCCAAAGCTCTTAAACTTTATTAGGTTCTGTTTATTTACTTTCCTTGTTGCTGAAATTGCCAATGGTGTCTTCTTCATAAACTCTGTCTTAAGGCTGATCTCTTCTAGAGTTTTCATTATTTCTTGTCTTAGATTTAAATCTTTTTTATTTTTATTTACATTTATTTATTTATTGAGACAGAGTCTCATTATGTTGCTCTCGGTAGAATGCTATGGCGTCACAGCTCACAGCAACCTTAAACTCATGGGCTTAAGCGATTTTCTTGCCTCGGCCTCCCAAGTAACTTGGATTACAGGCACCTGCCACAATGCCCAGCTATTTTTTTGTTGTAGTTGTTATTGTTGCTTGGCTGGCCCGGGCTGGGTTTGAACCTACCAGTCCTGGTGTATGTGGCCGGTGCCCTAGCTGCTGAACTACAGGTGCCAAGCCAGATTTAAATCTTTTATCCAGCATGAGTTAATTTTTATAAGTAGTAAGAGGTACAGATCCAGTTTCAGTCTAGTTATGGTATAATTTAAAATAACTAAAAGACTAGAATCCTACCACAAAGAAATAACAAATGCTTGAGGTGATGGATGCCCCCGTTATCCATGTTTATTACACATTGTATGCATGTATCAAAACATCACATGTACCTTATAAATATAACTATTATGTACCTCTGATAATTAAAAATAAAAAATTTTAAGCAAAATAATAAATAAAATAATATTTGAAAAACATGAGAAGGAAACAAAGATGTTTGGTGAGTTTCCCCTCTATAAAGATATTATTTCCCCACCATATTATCAGGCCTAAATGAGCAACTTTTATAGTAATTCTGAGTATAATCTCAGTTTTGAGCCTCATTAGAAAAATTCTGAGACCCAAATTCAAGTAGAAACAGACTAGCAAAAAAGACAAAAGCAACCTTGTAAATTGATGTTGAATTGGTCAGATGCTGTTAATAAATATTTATTGGGTACTTACTATGTGAAGATTGTGCTCTGTGCACTGAAGCTGGCCATCATTACACCAATTTGGAAGTATGATAAACTAGCCTTATAAAATGTCAACCAAAACCCATGTATGCCATAGAAGGCAATGAAGTTTTATTCTTTTTCCTGTATGTTTCATCTACTTCCCTTCCCCCCATCTTATCAAGATGTATTTTCTTACACAAGAAGCTTTTACTATTGATTAAGCATCAAAGGCTCAGGATTTTCATTGTTTCTTTGTTTCATCCAGCTGTAAAGATTCTCTGATTCACCCTCCATCCCTCCCAGTTATTTCCAATCATGTGAATTTTGCAAGCTGATAAACTGAAATCTGAGGTGCAAACTGTGGAATGGAATTGAGCAAAAAGAGCTCATTTTGCAGAAAGAATTTATTTTTTGGAAAACTGTCCCTGCTATTCAAACTTAAAGTAAAAGATACAATCAGATTGTACTTTTGACTGCTTTTTCAATTAATTTCACTATGAAAAAAATTCATTAGGAGCAGTAGGAATGAATTACTCATCGCCTTCTATCTATTGATCTTGGCACTGCAGCCCTGGCACATCACCAGTTTTAGTCTTCCCTTATGCCTCCTACATCCCCACTTCAATTGGAGCTTATTGAAGAATAACAGTTAATGTTGGCTACTGAACTGGAACTGCAGAGATATTTGGTATATTGCATGTGCAGTCCCTGTAGGAATTGTTGCTGAGTACCCATTTTTCCACAGCTGAATCCCAGGGAGATGAGTGGCCTGAGATGAGGAGGAGGATTGTTTGAAAGAAGAGGATACTAACTGATGGGTCAGCTGGGCACTGTCCCAATCCAAGAATCATGACAAGGGAATACTTGGATGAGAAACTGATTAACCAGAAACTGATTAACCAGCCTGGGATCCCTTTACTTTTCATCATACTCTTTCTAAGTCCTATTATTTCCTCATGTTTTGGAAAGAAACTCTGGTATTATATGATTCTTTAAAGAGAGGAAGGAAATGATCATTTTAGATAGGCAAAGAGGTTTTATTTGGTTTTGTTCATCTTCCTTTGTTAACAATCCAGGTTCTAGCCCAGGTTCTGCTCGGCAATATTCTAGTGTTCTGATGACCACTGGGCTCCTGGCACTCAAGGATTTGTAACGTTCATTTGTGAGCATTTTTTGGAAGAGGACCCAACTCTGCATAAATTAGAGCAAGTTTTCCTAACACTTAGGAGTTTAAGAACCCCTTTATACCATTAGAGAAATATCCCCAGATCACAATAAAATTTTATCTATGTTTCTAGTTATTAGATGATAGAAGAATATTTGTGCTTGGACAAAAAATGACTATAGATTAAAAACAATATCAAATATCTTGTATTTGATTAATCACATTTGAAAATAGCAGTCCATATATAGGAAGGTCTCTTTTTATTCAGTATGCAGCCAATATTTGGTAAGCACAGAAATTAAATGTTCCTTTTGCACAGCACTTAAAATACCTTAGTGTCTAAAATGCAAGGACTTGAAACCAATGACTTAGAAAATGAATGCTATCAAACAAACAAATGAATAAATGGGGGGGATCATATCTGGGAATATTAGTAAAACATAAGAAAGTAGAACTTTTTGTTGAGGTTGGAATTATAATTAATTTGGTTGGTACATTTTTTGTGATAACTTTTATTATTGCTATGAACATCAGTGATGAATTTTGGGGTGCTTGTTGGTTTTAGGACTTACTGAACTAATAAACTGTATTAGTACAGTAATCCGATAAAAAAAGCTTCCTTTAGAAGTAAATTTTGCCTATTAAAATAGTGTTTTAAAAGATGATTTTTCTTTTGGGGGATTCAGGACTTCAGACCAAGCATTCATGGCTTTAAGAATTAACATTACAAAGGATGGATAAGCATATCCAAGTTTCCTGGGTGAGGATAGAAAGTGACTTAATGCCTCCTGCTATGCCACCTCTGGTATTGATGGAATGATAACTACCCATCAAATGAGGGAAACATCTTTTTTAAAAGAGGGATGTTAGCTCCTAGCAGAGCCATCCTAAAGCTAAGAGCAAGCTTGGAACTACTACTTCTGTAACTCCCCATCCAACCGAATCCTCACCTAGTACCTCTTGGGTGTGATGATGAGGCTTTAAATATCATTAAGTGGAATTTTGGCCAATGGACAAAGAATGACCTAAATCTTATCTTGGCTCAGTTCGTCTAATCTCCTTGAAGTCTCAAAGACACTGAGCTCACAATGGCAAAGGAGGGATGACATAATTTCTTTTCAATGAACCTATTCCTAAAATTTCAGTGCAAACTTTCTAGGCAACTGGACAAGAATCCGTGGTTTAGAAATAAGGGAGAAGGAAGGGCTCATTTTGTCCCAAAAGTCAAACTCCACCTATGAAATTGTATTACCCTACTATAGCTGCATTAGGAATATGACATGGTTTAGAACATCCAAGTTCATGTGTGATAGAAAAGAAGGGAAGGACACCAGAGCCCAAGTCCAGATTCTGCTCTATGCAGGCAAGAGAAACAGAGAAAGACACTCATGTATTTGAATCCTTTAACACACAGAATCAGACACTCACTAGAGTATTAGAATCTGAACCATGCAGCTTAGCAATACCTGCTTTGGTGAAGAATCTAGATAGGAGGGAAGAAGGCAAAGATCTTCCTCTGTAATACCTATGCATTTCCTTCTAGAATACCATTGTCCAATTATGCATCCTACCTTGGAAGACATATAATTTTGTACATCTTTATACAATGAATTTTTTTAGCAGATGAAATTCTGTCATGACCTTGTTGGCACAAGTAACTGCACATATGTGAATGGAAATAGTCTCTGACTTCCTGAAGACAAAGAATAGTCAATCAAGTTCATGACAGCACTTTCTGAGTTAAGTGAGATAAAATCTGAATTTTATCAAATTTGTTAGTGACATTTCCTTTAACCAAGAGGATCAACAAAATCCATAGGAAGTAAATCTTTACTTCATCTCCTGCTGTTGTTATTGACAGAATTACGGAGACACTTTTTACAGAAAATCAATGAATTGTTTCCTTTTATAAAAAGTGGATTAAAAATAGTCCCTAAAGAGATAAAAATATTGTAGGACAGTTCTGCTGAATAATCTGCACTGTCTTATGTGGTAGCCAGAAGCCACAGAAGGATAGTGAGTATTTTAAATATGGCAGTATGACTAAGAAATTGAATTTTTAATTTTTTCTTAATTTTAAATAGCCACATGTGTTTATTGACTATTATATGAGACTAGACATTTCTAGAAGAATTGTTCAACTCATGAGTGCTATATTTTTATCATAAGCATAGAAGAGTATATAATATGTACAGTTTAAAAAACTATGTATGTAAAATAATCCTCCAACTCAGCTTTAGAAAGAGACTTTTATTCAAACTCCTGAAGTTCTTCAAGTCTCCCTGCCTGAACCCTTCATACCTTACCCCATCCCTAAAAGTAACTACTATCTTTAATTCTGGATTTACCTTTCCTTTATTTTGTTTTTTTTCTTTTTACCAAAATTTGTATGCAAATTTTTTTCTTTTTACCAAAATTTGTATGCATTCCTAAGTAAAATTTTATTTCACTTAACATGTTTTTACATATTTGATAAATAGAATATATTGTGCACATTCTTTGGTGGGTATACACATTTTTTACTTTGCAAGATAACATCAAATTGTTTTTAAAGTGGTTGTACTAATTCATACACCCATGAATCATTTAGGAAGTGTTTGCTTTTCAACATTCTAGCAATCATCTTTATCAGCCTTTTAAATATTGGTTTGTCTGGTAGGCATAAAACATCATATCATTGTATCTTTAATTAGAATCCCCAGATTATTTATTGGATGAGAATCTTTTCATTCATATATCTTTTCTTTTGAAATGCTTATTTTTCTTTTTTCATTGATGTGTAGGATATTTTTATGTTCTGAATATTAATCCTTTGTCAGTTATATGTACTGCAAATATCTCCTTCCTATTTGCATCTCATCTTGTTCCTTTTGTGGTCCATTTATTTAGCAAGAATTATTAATTTTAATGTACTTATATTTATAGTAGACTTCATTTGCTCATCATATTTCAAAAGAAAACCTCCCTACTTAGAGGTTATAGAGCTATTCTCCTATTTTTTTTTAAGTTTTCGTTTTACTTTCACATATAAGTCCTTATTCATCTGTAATTGATTTTTGTATATGGTACAAGATGGGGATGCAAGTTCATTTCTTTCCATAGGAATAACTATTCATCCAGTATTAGTTATTGAATAGATAGGTTATTTACTCACTGATTTCCTATACCTACTCTTATAAATGTGGGCACAACTCCAATGCCTCTTTTTTCCTTGTACCTTTCATCTCTTCTCATATTTTAATGTACCTTTTTATCCTGTTCATGTATATGTGGGCACATTCTAGGCCTTCTCTTTTGTTCCATTAGTCTATTTGTCTAACCTTAAAATAATACCACAATACCTTAATTACTATAATTTTGAAATAAAGGGGCCAGACACAAATGTGTAACTAACCTATGCTTCTATTTACATAAAACTCAAAACAGAATTCTCTATATCCTCTCCAATGAGGCAGGGAGGAGAGCATAAGATGAAGTCAGAGAGGTACTGACGGGACAGATCACAGAGTAAGATGGAAGCCACTGGGAAGTTTTCAGCAGAGCAGCAACGTGACCAACTAAAGTCTTTAAAGTATCACTCTGGAGCTTTGTTGAGAATAGACCTTTGCAGAAGCAGGGAGACCAGTTATGAGGCCACTGCAACAATCCAGATGAAAGAAGATGGCAGATGGAAAACAGGGGTAGCAGTAGAGGTGGGTCGCATTCCAGGTATATTGTGAACATAAAGCTGATGATTATTGCTGATGAATCCACTGTGAGATGTCAGAGGAGAGAGGAATCAGAGGAAGAGAAAGAGAGGTATTAAGAATGACACGTTAAGACATAAATGTATTCATGATCTGAGTATATAGGACTTAATAAAATAAATGAAAAGAAGCAGAGAGCAATTCTGATGAACTTCATCAAAGTGTGAGGGTATAAATCTGTGTGTGTGCATGCCTGTACGTGCACATGGGGGTGGGAGATAATAACATCTAAGGAACTATTGAACAGCGAAGACAGAAAGGCATGAGGATTGTCCCGTGAGCCTCCTCTCTGAGGTATCATTATTAACATGACTTATCTCCCAGTTTGCCCATTCTCTGGGATTCTCAGTTCAAAATTTCAAATGTTTACTAAACTATCAGATTTCCTATGTTGGAGTAGTTAATGAACCCTGATTTAGTAAGCTCTGGATTGAGTACTAGTAAAATACCTTTAAAAAAGTGTTTTGTATATTAAAAAACATTTCAGTTTGGGATTTGGAGGAAGGCTATTGCCAATATGCAAAAACAGTCCATATTTATTTTCTTTTAAAATAATATCAGATATTAATTTGATTTCAAATGTTAACACAATGTATACGTGTCCATATGAGAGGATTTGATTTTTTGTTTATTCATTTGTTTCCTAAACAACAGTTTACCTTTTGGATAAAGGTAAACTGAATATTTGAAATATTCATTTAAGATCTGCAGCTCAGCATTAAATAGCCAAAGTGAATTGGTCCTCAGAATATCGAACCTGGTTATTACATTTTGTAAACCAACTACAAATTAGATCGACTATGCACAACTGTATCAAAAGTTCATCCACTGAAAATAAACTACACTTAGTTTATATTTTAAAAAAAGAGTGACACATTAAGATCAATCTAAAGGACATTATGCTACACAAAATAAGATAAGACACAGAAAAATACCCCATGATTTCATTTATACATGGAATCTGAAAAAAAAAGTCAAATACATGGAAATAGATTAGAACAGTGGTTATCAGGGTAAGGCTGGAGTAAGGGGTGGAATGTAGAGATGTAGGTCAAAAGATAAAAACATGCAGTGATACAAGATGATTAAGTCTATAGACCTAATGCCCAACATTGTGCTGCTTGCTAGAAATTTGCCAGGAGAGTTGATTTTAGTTTCTCTTACCACAAAGAAGGGTTACTATGTGAGGTGATGGATATGTCAATATCGTTGATTGTAGTAACCATTTCAGTGTGCATAACATCCTGTGATGTACCTTCAATATATACAATTTTTAAAAAGAATGATACATTCTGGTTTTTGGCTGAGGAAATGTAAGGATTGATTATATATAGTCTAAATAAACATATCTTGTATATATAACATGTTTATGTGGATTATATATAAAGTAAACATATACATAGTGCCTAGTAAAGGCTAGAAATGTGGTGTGTGTGTATGTTTAATAAAAGTCCCTTTCCCTCCCCCTCTTGAGGTATGGAAATAAGGAAAACCTAGTTTAGATTTTAATATTCTATAGTTGCTTTTAAGAATTAGAGGTAACCTCACACTCAAGCAATGATTCTGGGATATGCTTGCCTGACAATGAAGTGGAGGAGGAATCAGATGTATGAAAAAGTGATGTCTACAGCTTTTGATTCTTAGGCAATGGCTATGCAGTAAGATGCTCATATCTTGGGAAATAATCAGTGTACACAAGAGTATCTGTAACCATGTGACTTCCAAGAGGACATTATTTTTAAGAGCAAGTGCTATTTTAGCATGAGCCTAAGGGTGAATGTTTACAGTAGAGAGCTTTGAGATTTCTGTGTTATCTGTGTATAAATAGAATATTTGAGCTCCTTGGAAGAAAGCTTAGATATTTACCAAAATGAACATTATTCTCTGGTGCTGCTGCTGACTAGCGAAAGGCTTTCAAAATGCTGTACTAATTGCATCAACCCTTAATATGGATGGCTTGATATGACCTTATTGACTATGTGCCTTTTAGAGGTGATAGACCCCATCACTAACATAACATAGTGTCTCTCTTTACATCTCAGTCTGCAGAGCCAGTACCAAACATTTGGTTTTTAGGTTAACATTATCAACATCAAATTATTCTCTGTGGTTGCTACAAAAGGCATACTATCTCCTTTTGGGAAGTTATAATGGATATCTAACCAAAAGACTTTGCCAAGAAATTCATCCTTCTATGCCACTCTCACACTTTCTCTACCTAACATCACTCAAATCTCTAAAGACTCACAAAATTATGGCCAAATTCCACTATTTATTCACTTGAGTTAATTGCTAATATAAAGTCAACAACATTAAGTATTCCTAAATTGGTGTTCTTTCTAAGATCACAAAGAAAATCCAGACCACTGACCAGCAGTAAACAATGACTAGGTTGAAATAAAACCTTTACACAAGGCAACATCAAACATGTAAGAGATACTTTAATGTGATTTAAAGATTCTTTTACATTTGCATCATTAGTCAAGTAAAGCAATTATTTTTATGTCAATATGGCTCCACTTTTGAAAATTGTAAAACTAGTATGAGATAGATAAAGGCAAACAGTAAGAGATTTTTCTTGTCATGCAATAGGACATAATCGAGTTTTAACACAAAGCAATTATGCCACGTATCTACCATTAAGGAGCTTATTGTCATTTAGAAGCCAATTGTTTTAGAGACAGCTAAGACCCAATGATCACTTCCAGGGAACAGTTTAATTGTAAGAGATGAATACTTTAGTCAGATAATGCGAGTTAACATTTATTGTACAGTTCTGAGTGTATCACATGTATTATCTCATTTAATCTTACTACAACTCTATGATGTATGATATTGTTTCTATAGTCATTTTGCAAATAAAAGAACTAAAATATAGTCAAGTTAGGTGCAGCCAAGGTATGGACAAATGCAAGCCACCCTGCTCCAGAATTTGCATCTCAATTTCTTCTGTTTTGATGCCCATGTGGGAAAATCACATGGCACTTACCTACCACTTAACATAGTAAAAAAGGGTGGGTGACAAGAGAAAGCTTGTGTATTGTGCCCTGGTCTCATGAGCAACGAATTTGGAACGTGCAAGCCCTCTTGATTAGTCAGATAATGTAAAATAATCTTTAAACCACATTCAGATATCTCTTTCTTTTTTTTTTCTATTGAATCATAGCTGTGTACATTAGTTCAATCATGGGGTACAGTGTGCGGGCTTCACATGCAATCTGAGATATCTTTATCAATCTGATTGACATAACATTCATGAGATTTTCTTGTTTACTATATGAAAACATTTTTGATCCGTATTTAGTTTTCTCCTGACCCTTCGAATATGTACCACACATGTGATCTCACCCTTTGTCCCATTTCCCCCCACCCTCTCCCTCCCCTTCCCTCCCTCTCCCCTTTCCCCATCTTCCTGTGCAATAAATGGGTTGTAGCCTTCACTTGAGCGATAAAGAATTTGTCTCATATTAGGGGTGTATACATTGGATACTTTTTCTTCCATTCTAGAGATACTTTGCTAAGGAGAACATGTTCCAGCTCCATCCATGTAAAAATGAAAGAGGAAAAGTCACCCTCTTTCTTTAAGG
>CAUYON010027272.1:0-32061 GCA_963573935.1 Arctocebus calabarensis
AAGGAGGAGATGGGGAAAGACTGGGAGAGAAACGGAGAGAGCTTCTCTCTCCCCACTAGAATTTTCTCCCTCTAACAGATGCCTTAATGTTTTCTGTATTCTTTTCTTTCTTTTCTGTGAATAAATTCTATCTTACAAAAAAAAAAAAAAAGAATAGAGAAATTCTGGTTTTTAAAATTGAGGAGAATTATTCAGAGATTGAACAGATTATAACAATTGCTAAATGAATTTGGAAATGCAATAAAAAAGTTTCAGGAAAGGAAGAAGGTCATATTTAAGAACCAGAAACAAAAAAAAAAAAAAAAAAAAAAAAAAGAAAAAAACACATTTAGCTAAGGTTAGCAGAAGTAAAGATATAAAAGGAGGGGAGCAACTCTATTTATGATTGCCACAAACTCACCTTTGATTGCCCATCACATGGCATCATATTTTTTGACTCCTTCCTTAGTGAAGAATTGGAGTGGCCCTGATACGTTTGTCTCTTGCTTCCCTGCACTTCCATTATAATGTAGAATTCTAATGCCAGAGCGCCCATCAGCACCTCTGCTCAGTGACTCCAAGTGGGTTGAATTGTAGCCGACGGCAGGGGGTGATAAATGTAGCATGAGCTGCCTTTCCCCCAGAAAACTGCAAATTGCCTGAGCAGTACAACCCACAAAAGGTTCCCATGGAGTGAATTTATCTTGCATTGTTGAGAGGAGAGGGAAAGAGGAGAGATCAGGTATTCTATTTTTGCAAAGTCACATTCCATCTTGTTCAACGCTCAGTCCACACATCTTTTATTTATTTATTTTTTTATAATTTTATTGAATCATAATTCCGTACATTGGTGCATTCATAGGGCATGATTCATATACATTCAGAAATGTTTTCATCGTACTGTTACAGATAGCCTTCATGGCATTTTCTTGATCACTATATAAAGACATTGATACTCTACATTTAATAAGTTTCCCCAGTACCCTGCCAAGATGCACCGTAGGTGTGATCCCACCAATTGCCCTCCCTCCACCCATACTCCCCCCTCCCCTCCCCTCCCTTTCCCCTTTCCCTGTATTCCTATGCTATAATTGGGTTTTAGCCTTCACAAGGTTTTAACATTTTTACAACTGGTTGAAGAGGCTGTCTTTCAAGGCCTTTGTCTGCTCCCTGGTGGTCAGATAGAAAATTGCACCTTTAAGCTCCCCCTCAAACTGTCAATTTGCAGGCCCATAGCATTAAAAAAAAATTTCAAATTTGCATTCAGAGGTGCATTACCTCACATTTTATCAGCAAGTGGTGTTTCATTCAGTTAAATAATTGTTTTCTTAGTTTAATGGAAACTCCAAATGTTCTTTTTATTATCACACGCATACAGAACAATTTCTATTTGCTTAATTTCTAGTGTGTAGAGCTGTCGTCCAGGAGGTCAGTTGTTAGGAAACAAAAAAAGGAGAAAAGCAAGACTAAGAATTATTCCTAGAGCTGTAAAAGAGAATTACTGAGAGGTGACTAAAACCAAAAATTTCCTCCACTTCCTCTTTGTTCTCCCTGTGCCCTGCCCCCCAGAAAAGCATCCTCTTTTCTCAGCAGTGATTATTTACATTTCATAATTCTCCATTTTGATACCCAGGCCCAAAGCAGTATGATTAGTTCTTATGGTAAAATTCAGTATGCTTAGTAAACTACTGTTCAGGTTTTCCTCTCTACTTTTCCTCTCCTGCAAGTTAAATCTCAAAGTCCATTTCAAACATTTATGCACCCAGCCAAAGACAGGTTGTTTCTGCTCACCAGCAGTTTACTCAGAAAACCCACCATCAGAAACAACTATGAAACTAAGATGACTTCCATGTCAGGCCAATCACTTGCCACAACCCCTTCTGAGACCCACTAGAAGGCCCTTGCAATGTTTCCACATTGTTGTATGTTGCTATACATGTGCAAAAACTAAGGCATTTTACTGTGTTAACTGAAATAACCCAGACCCACAAAGACAAATACTGTATGATCTCACTTGTATGAAAAGTTTCTGTGGAACTCAGGAAAGACAGTAGAGACGTGGTTGCCAGGGGATGTGGAATGGAGAAAATGGGGAGCTGGTCAAAGGGTACAAACTTTTATTGATAGTATGAATAAGTTCTGAATACAGTTAAGTATACTGTACTGTTTACATGAAATTTCTAGAGTAGGTCTTAAGTGTTTCCAGCACACACACACACACACACACACACACATTCACCCATCATAGAGTAATGATGTCTGGTGAAGGATGGGTTAATTAATTTGATTGTGGTAATCATTACACAATGTATATGTATTTCAAATCATCATGTGGTACGCATTGCATATACACTATACAATTTTTATTTGTCAATTACACATTAATGAGGTTGAGGATAAAAAAGGAAGGCATTTTAGTGCAATCTATCAAGACCATTGTTCACTGTGACTGGGTCTCCTTCATACATCTTATTAGAATATACTTGAGTGTTTTGAGTTTAGGGACAAGGGGAAGTTGCATTGGAGATGCTCTATTTTAATTGTAAATTAGAAAGACCTTTGTCTTGTTTCACTAAAACAAGAGAGAAAATATAAACTCTTGTTGTAGATGTATACAGAGGATAATATTTTGCCATTCAACATGAACACAAAGAAAATTAAGTTTATGAAGTATGAAAAGAAAAGCCACTAAAAGAATGATAAAATCAATAGAATTTACTCTGACAGCAAGAACTGAATTATAACAACAAAATCAGATCATATCCAAACAGTACTTCGTTAACAGGAAAAGATAAGTTTGAATGGAAATAATGAGTAGGCTTTGGGCTTAATAGATATGCAATTAAAAGGAAGTGTTTCTTGTGGACAAATTATTAAAAGATGTAAATATCTGGTTAATCTGACAAGAAATAATGACAGAAGAAAACATAAGAACTCATAATACATCACCACTACAGTGAGGCTATCGGTAACCAAGTGTTTGAAGACTGTTGCCAATCCAAAGAGAATTAATATTAATGTGATGAACAAAAGTGATGGAAGATTTTCCTAATTAACCACAATCCTAAAATACTGATTTGACAACCTTAAATGAAGTATGAAATTGTAAAATGCTCCTCTAAACTACCAGAAATTTTTATAAAGACAAATTGTGATCACTAAAAAAAGACTGAGTTGTCTTTCTATTCTCTCCATGGAAAACATTATCAAAGCACTGTCACATCAAAAGGCAATTCTGAGTAGGCAGGTGTAGAGGTACCTGCCTATTGTCTCAGCTACTCAGGAGGCTGAGGCAAGAGGATTGCTCAAGCCCAAGAGTTTGAGGTTACGGTGAGCTACGTGGCACTCTACCAGGGTGGCAAAGTAAGACTGTGTCTCAAAAAACAAGGGGGGGGATTCAAAGAGTAGAGAGTAAAAACAAAAAGTATGCTAGGAAAAGGATCATGGACTTTGAGGAACATTAATAAATAAAAGTATGCAATATTTTTGGATTTTTTTGATATTTTGTAGACTTCTGAAGATTTCTAACTACTTGTAATTTCTATTCGCATTTAAAATAAACACCTGTGTTTACATCTGTGTAGTTTTATAAAAAAAATCTTACTTTCTGCTCACAGATAATCTTCATGCCCCTCAAAACCAAAATCTATCCCTATGTACACCTCCGGGGTGTGGGTCCCCCTCACATTCACACTCTCGCACACACACTCTGAGTGTTGATTCAGTTTCCTCTAAGATCTGAGTGTTTCCTTTGAGAATAAAGCCTGGATGGTTAGTGGTTTTGCATTTTATTAACTAAAAGGCCACCCTCCTAATATTCCATCCCCAGAGTGAATCAATGTCTATGTCTCTAACATAAGGGAAGTGATTTTACCTTTTAAACTCAATGGTCTTTAAGTGTTTGCCACCACCATCATATAACAGAAAAAACAAAATCTAACCAACCCTCAAACTCATCTAAGATCTTTTCCCAGTAGGCAAATTTCCCTGGGACACATAAATACAATAGTCCTCTATTTATTGCCCTATCTAATTTCTTTAGCAGGCTGGGAGGAGAAAAACTTCCTCCTTCTGTTTTGCATGCTTTTCCCTGACCTAAATTGAGCATTTATCTAAATATTATGTAAATATTATAAAATTAATGTCTGTCATTCAGGAAGCAAAGAGGACTAAGAGAACTAACTAAGAGGGATTCTGAGCTTGTGTTAATAATGGCAGTGAACCATATTATTGATTAGTTTCTTTCTTGCATAGACAATAAGATAGATTAGCATATTGGCTTCATCCATTTTTAATGATGGAGATATATATATATTTTTTGAGACAGAGCCTCAAGCTGTCACCCTGGATAGAGTGCTGTGGCATCATAGCTCACAGCAACCTCCAATTCCTGGGCTCAAGCGAGTCTCCTGCCTCCACCCCCCAAGTAGCTGGGACCACAGGCACCTGCCACAACGCCTGGCCATCTTTTGGTTGCAGCCGTCATTGTTGTTAGGTGGGGCTGGGCTGGATTCGAACCTGCCAGCTCAGTTGTACGTGGCTGGCGCCTTAGCTCATTGAGCCACAGGCACCGAGCCATGATGGAGATATATTCTAATGACCAAAGATTTGATACTTCTGCAAGAAGTATCAAAACATTTAAATATTTGTAGGAACAGAATTATGCAAAGGATAATCTCCCTCGTTTGGGAATTGGATTTTCTGTATAACCCTTTGCTCCCATCTTCTAATAGTCTCAAGACTCTCTTCTTCGATAGGGTGTGTGCAAATGCTTAATTAAGGAAATATTTTTCATTCTTGTGCATGTGGACTTCAGACATAGCATTCAAACAATGCCGGTTTGTCATGAATCAATTATACGTAATTTGATAGCTCAAACTTTGCTCATTTGTATTTTTAGCTAACCAGCAAGGTTAAGTGATTTGTCCCAAACCATGGAATTACTCTAAGAATTAAGGGTTCCTTACTAATTTGCTAAATACCATACATGTGGTTCAAAAACAATCTTAGAGGTTCTGTTTTGCTGAAGACTCTTGAATGAATGTGACCCAACATTAGTTTATTTGTCCATGACTAGCTACTCTGTGGTAATGGTACAGGTGTAGAGGAAGATAAATACAGTGATTCTTTTTCTCCATACAGATCAAAGAAATCCAGAGATTAAGACATCAACTCTGTGTTTCCGAAGGTATAGGAGACAACAATTGTTATTCAGAACCCTTAATATTTTAGTGACTAGAGATTCATTTATTCACAAAGTGACAAATATTTTTTAAGCATGTTAGTAAAAATTACTAGGCCATCAATGCCACCTTTGTTTGAATTGCAAAAGATGCTCCATGTAGATGGATTGCAAACAAAACAAAAACCCTTAAAAAAGAAGAAACAATACTGATAAATAGCCCAAGGTGCAGATAGCTTGTAACAAAACAGCCCCACTTACCCCCTCAGTTGGTGCATTTGCAAAATCATACAAATGATCCTGGAGGATTCATCAGATGTTTCTAAATGCAGAATAATATGTTACACCAGACTCTTTTTCTATGGTAGGAGTGTCTGTTGGGGTCACATGAATCATTAATTTTGCTATTCCACCTGTCCCACCTACCCCACCCTGCAGCTGTAGTATATACCACATGGTCCCATAGTCTTGGTCACGTTGCCAATGAGTTACTTCCCAGCATCTTGCTGTTGTCAAGGAGAGAAACCGTAAGACTCCCTAGAGGTGCTGCAGTGTGCGCATCCTGCAGGCATAGCACATAAATGTGAAAAAGCCAGGGCAGACAGAGAAATGAATGAAGCAGACGTACAGGCAGGGATGGGAAGGAGCTACATGAGTGGAGATGACGCTGCTCTTTTCCAAAGGCCTTGGGATCTGAAAAATACCCCGTGTTCCAATTATAAATTCTGTTTTTCTTCTTTAACTGAGCTAAACCGTTGCACTCACAATGACCATTCTAGGAAGGCTGAAAAAAAAAAAAAAAAAAAAACAGACCCTAGTCTAAGTTAGAGCCTCAGATATCCAGGAAGAGGGAAAGAGAAGAGCCCCAGGCACTATTAAACCAGTTATAATAGCTCCCAGTTGAATCTCTCCACCAAGCAGTTTAGCTCTGCTGGATTTTCCCGCAACTCCCAGAGGCAGTAGGAGAGCGCACTTATCATCCATTGCAATCCCTCGCCCCGGGGTGTGGAAGGGAAAGGGGGGAGGTGTGAGTGCCTGAAGCCAGGCTGACAGTTGAGTTTGGGTTGCTCTCCTGAATCCCACTACTGTGCACACCTGCTCCAGGGGCCTGAGTACTCTTGTACATCTCTGCATAGGAGGCAGCCTGCAGCAAGAGAGAGCAGAAGGCAAACTGCTTTCCTCTAATGTGTCCTTTCACTGCCAGCTCTAATGTGTCTTGCCCTAGGCCAGCCTTCCTTTTCCCATCTGACCTCATCACACCAGTCTAAGACGGCCTTCCTTCAAACAGGAATGATTTTATTCTTATTTTGTTAATTCCTTTATTTCCTTCTATGGTTCTCCTCCCCGCCAGAGGAAACCTAACAGTCTGGGTTGATTAATCATTTTGGCAGGATTCTCAACTCCACTGAATTGTTTTTTTGAATAAAAATTATGTAATAAAATCATCTAATAAGTCTGTTAATAGAAAAATTGCCTATACTTTGTTGGGGAAAATACATTTTTCTAATATTCTATTGTGTACCTGCCAATGAACACAGCAATTAGACCTGTTATTCTAACTGGTTAGATTTTAAAGCAGGTACCCTGCTAGGATTGGACCTCATTCCAATATAAGAACTTCCAAGAAGGATGACATAAAATGGAAATAGAATGGAATTTTTTTTTTAAAGACAGAGTCTCACTATGTGGGGCCATGGTGTCTCAGCTCACAGCAACCTCAAACTCTTGGACTTAAGTGATTCTATTGTCTCAGCCTCCAAAGTAGCTAGGACAACAGGTGTCAGCCGTAATACCTGGCTGTTTTTTTGTTATAGTTGTCATTGTTGTTTAGCAGGACCACCAGGCCCAGTTGAAGGGGCACAGTCCCCTGCATCCTTGAGGTGAATCAGTCTCATTTGTGATCCTTCAGGTATGAGGCCCTGAGAAGGAACATTTCTAGTACTTGGGCTAGATGTGAGTTTTGGGGGATATTCTCCCCCAGTTCGCAGAAGTGGCCTTGATGAAAAATGCAGGCAGTTATGCCCTAAAGGAAAGAATGTGCTGGAGGGTCCCGCCAAGTCCAGCTGGGGATTAAACACCTGCCTGGGGCAGTGGGCTGTTGCACTTTGTTCACTATTTCAATTTACACAGTAACTTTCAGTTAATCTTATAGGGAAGTAGGCAAACAGAACAGCCAACCCAGAGTCTTTGGGTCCATTGTGGTTTATCTTCAAACAGGATATTCTTAGTTTAGAAAGGTGTGTATGTGCTTTGCTGTATTAATGCAAACAAAGAATGTTTATGGCAGATTTTGTTACCTTTTGTGTTCTTTATTCTTGGATATTGTTATCTGATGATTTGTGGTATATGCGAATCTTAGTAAAGATGGGTAGTTGCTAAATGCCTGAGTGAGCTTCAGTCTCCCTTTTTCAAATCATCATTTCATCTGCAGTGCTTCCTCTGCATCATTGACTAAGTAGGTTAGTGTACAGCAACACCTGGTGTATGTGGCTGGAGCCCTACCCACTGAGCTATGGGCACTGAGCCATAGAATGGAATTATATGTGTAATGAGTTTACTAAAGAATCTCTATTTTGGGGAGTATAAACAATGTTTTCTGCTTTTTTTTTTTTTAAGTGTTTTGTTGAATTCCTCCTTGCAAGTCTTTTAAACAGTATCATGGGCAGTTCCATAATTTCCACGTTGCTAATGTTTCTTGAAATTGAATCTAGTTCTATTTACCTAAAACTTTAAGAGGTTTATATTTAATCCAAAGTTCTTCATACCCAGATTATGCTTACAAAGTCTTGCTGAAACTGTTCCATAGACTGGTTTTGGTCCATGAATGGTTTGTTATGGATCAGAGTCAATTAAGTATTTAGAAATGAGTATATCAATTTGACTTTTATGTAACATCCAAGTCCATCCTAGCTCCTTCTCTGTCTCCCAGGATCCATCATACGGACCCAAAGGCACTGTGAAATTTTCTTTCATGAACCATGAGCACAGCGCATTGGAATGAAGTGAGATTTGTTCCCAACATCTTCCCAAGTGCCACCTTCTTTTCAAGCTCTGTGGGTACAGGCCCTTGGAAGGCTTTCCTGTCTTAGTATCTTGGTTCATATAACCTCACCAAGGGTACACATGAAATCAAATGTGTCACACCTCAGGGACACATTTCAGAGGTCTTCTAAAAACCTCATGGCATTGGCTTACAGAAACAATGCATTTGGGGGAAACCATAGATTTCTGCAGCTCAGCACTACCTAGCTGGGTAGTGAGTTTCCAGCAATTTTTCTTTATAATCACCACTTAGTTTGTTTTATGCTGCTATAACTGAATACTTGAGACTGAGTAATTTATAAAGAAAATACATTTCTTTCTTTTTTACAGTTCTGGAGTCTGTAAAGTCAAAGGTTGAGGGGCTATATCTGGTGAGAGCCTTTGTGCTGCTGAGACCCTCTGCAGAGTCCTGGGACGGCACAGGGCATCAGGTGGCAAGAAGCAGATGAGGGAGAGCCAAACTGGCTTTGATGACAGACCCACTTCCATAAAACCCATTATCCATTAACTTATGAGTCCATTAATCTATAATGGATTAATCAATTCACAAGGGCAGAGCTCTCATGACAATTATCACCCCTTAAAGAACTCACCTTTTAATACTGTTACATTAGAGACAAAGTTTTAGTGTGAATTTTGAAGGAGACAAATATTCAAACCAAGGCACCTCTACATCTTTAGGCGAGTTCATCTTGAATCTCTCCTCACTGACATGGCCTGGGCTGTGTGGGAGTGGATGTGGAGTTGGACAACCTTCCCTCCAAAAACCTTTATCCCCTGACTATCTTTCTCTCTGTTGATGTGATTTTTGATGGAGAGGGAGGAGTTGAAGTGAGCTGGGCCAATTCTATTGCAGTTGGAAAGTAAAAGATTTTTTTGAGAGTATGGGCATACATATGGTAAATGTTAATTTCAGCTTTGATCGTAGCCATAATTCTGGGCCAATAAAAATATTCTTTTTCTCTCAACATCTATTATATTTCCTTCAATAGATTGTATTTGGTTTGATTAAAAAAAAAAGTTCAAACCATCATTTTAGTTGTCACATTCTACATAGGCAGCCGGGAAGCCAGCAGTGTCAAGGTAGTGTGGCTAACCTTCTGACGAGGGACTATCATCCAGAGAAGAGAGAATTCTTGACCTTGAATCCAGTTATGTTTCTTTTGCTTTAAATAAGCCCCATCTAAATTTCCATATACAGGTAATCTGTGTCTCAGAAATGAAGGATGTTGCAAGATTTAAAATGTGTTAATCTATGCAAAGCTCTTAGAATAGTACTTGACATATAGCAAGCACTCATATAGTGAATTTTCTTAATTTTATGTTGCTTTATCATCCATTTTGGATACAGATAGTTCAACTTCCCATATTCAATGAGTCAATAGGTTTGACTCTGTCATGCCAGAAGCAGTCCTTGGTCACCCTTGACAGAGTTTTCTGTTTTCTTTTTCCTCCTAGTTCCTCAAGGGGTTAATCCAGACATCTAACTGCCACAATTGCCTTCTGATGACCACTTCCCTGGGTCTATTACATGCTTGACTTGCTTCACTCACTCCCAAAACTGCATGGACTTTGCAAATAGGTCCCTGTGACCACATCTCAGTCACAGGGAGACTGCCTCTTCCTCTAATGCTCCCCACTGGAAACCCACCTCGATAATACCTTGGATTCTAAAACAGGCTTCAGCATACAGATTTGTCACTCTATATCTCTTACTCCTAACTTGGTGGTAGAGTATGTGTGTCCTGGACAGCCCCTTCTTTCCTATTGGCCTTGAAAAGTCTGGTGCCCTATTATTTTGGGGATCTGTAAGTAATGCAGCAGCTTCTTTTATTCCATGTGTATTGTGGTGCTGCCTCATCTATGTTCAACCAGAGCTTATCTTCTTTGCTGGTTAGGGCACTCCTAGGGAGGGGCTATCTTGGTAGAAAAAAGTTGGGTATGGGTCAGATGAGAAAGGGTATCTGCCATTATACACAAGTTTCCAGCAAGAGGGACACCTTTGGTCATTGTTTGGACACTTATGAATTAGAAGGGATACAGAAGTATCCTGATAAAAGATAAAGGTTAATAAAAAGACCAATTTAGAGGAAAAATACAACTCAATAAATAAATATTAGCTTTAACAATAGCTTTTCCTATTCAAGATGTTTTTCCAGTAATCTACATCAGTAAAAGCATTGAAGATATTATACCCTTCTGTGTATTAATGCCTTTGACACTGGGCAAGAGATAGAGACTTTCTCTGCAATTCTTGAATCTAAGCTGGTGTTGTGACTTGCCAATAAGAAACTGATGGAAGGGATGTTGTGCCAGTCTAAGACTAATTCTCAAAAGGCCTTGTAGACTTTTGTGTTCTCTCTTTTTTTTTTTCTCATTCTGTTCATGAGAACAGCCCCAGACTAGCCTGCTGGAGAGTCAAAGACCATGTGAAGGAGAGTTGAGTCACTTTTGCTAGGAGTTAGCCAACCCTAGAAGCAGAGACGCTGAGCTGATGTCAACCGGCAGACACAAGGGGTAGCCCAGCCACCAATTCCAGAACTGCCTAGCGGAGCCTAGCCTACACTGATGACTTTCAGGATGAAGAACAAAATAAATGATTTTGACTCTTAGTCAAGATTTGGGGTAGTGATCCTCATGCAGTCAATGGCCATCTCAATGCTTTTCCATATTCCTTTATACCTGCCATATCCCACAGAACTTTTAGCATCCTTTTGAGTTGGCATCTCTTCTATGAAGAATATTGAGGTAATATGTTATTTCATCTATTAACTAAATTTTTCCAATTTGATATTTGTGTCCTTCTGTGATTATTTTCTCCACTTGCCTTCTGCTAGAGCTGCCAGTGTTCCACTCATCCTAGCTTCCCTACTGTTAAGTGGATGGCCAGGTGGTATGAGGATGTTATTGACTAGTTTTCGTAGTGACTAAATTCAGGGAGTGAGCCTCACACACTCCTTTTTTTTTTTTTCTTGGAGACAGAATCTCACTCTATTGCCCTACAATAGAGTGCCATGCATCATAACTCAAAGCAACCTTAAAATCCTGGCTCAAGAGAGCCTTTTGCATCAGCCTTTTGTGTAACTGGGACTACAGGTGCCCTCTAGGACATCTGGCTAGCTTTTCTATTTCAGTAGAGACAAGACCACCCTTTGCTCAGGCTGGTTCTGAACTCCTGAGCTCACCCAGCCCACCCACCTTAGCCTCCCAAAGTGCTAGGATTACAGGCCTGAGCCACCGCACCTGGCTCTGGTTTTCCTTTTACTTTAAGAGGTACAAGAGTATAGGTGTGGTGCTGTAGGGGACTCATAGATGAACGTATAAGGGAGAGAAAATAACTGCAGTAGCAGAGAACACATAATAAGAGGAGAGACAAGCAGAGCTGAAAAGGGAGTGGGGTGAGAAGAGGTGAGAAGTCGAGACCTGAATCTGGCCTAATTTGGAGGCAATTAATTCCTTCTGTCTCTTCTGGATCTCTTTCATTCAAATGCAACTGAGTTGTGTCTTGATTACTTTTAACAAAATGTATCCTCCTAATCATCTCATGAATTGAGGGAGGTTAATATGAAGAATTCTCCCAGTGCTCTATCACTTCTCGATATGTTGGCCACATAGTGTATTCGCCGAATTGGGACACTTCTGAGAGTAAAGTGTGTGTGTGGGGATGCTATTAATAATTATTCTGAGAAAACTGGTGTTAATTGAGACTTCCTTTTTGGGTTTCCCAGATAAAAATGAAAAATCTGGATCAGCCAAGTTGAGGACACTATGCTGGGTGGTTATGTTACAAAAAATCCAGGTCTAGACCTTCTATGGATACCAATTCTTCCTGGCAACCAGTCAGTCTCTCACCTTTACAGTCCTTTTAGATACAACAGTACAGTAGTTAATAAACAGAAGTCCGTGAGAAGCAAAGATTTATAGGATAGGTAGCAATTAGGTTCCTTGATACTATGTTGTGTTTCTGTAAGATATTTTTTAAGTTCTGTTTCTGCTCATTATAACTGAAAGAATAAAAAAAATAGGTGTTAGTCCATGTATGGGGATTCTCCTTCAGGATATTGCATTTTCTAACCTGGATTGGGGGAGGAACCTGATGAGTATCGTGGTTAAGTGAGAGTTGAACACAACAGAATACAATGTGGGCTAAAGCTAAGGAAATATTGGGATTTCTACTGTGAAATTTTATCTCCCAATTTAAGCCATATCAGTTGTGACAATAGAAGCTGGTCTCACAATCTCCTCCTCCAGATGCAATGCCTTCCGGATGGGGGAGGACTGATGTGGACAAAACAGCAGGCAGGACTGTTAATATAGGACTCGGTAATACAAAAATAGTATTATGTTGCCCATCTGATTTGAAATCCACTTTTACCTTAAAGCGTTTCTCTTATGAAATAGGAAAGCAAATATGTATAAGCAATGAAGTCATAGTGTGGGGATAGCGATCATCTAAAATATTTATATCAACCTTTACAGAAAAACCTAGGGAATAAGAGATAGAGACTTTTATCTTTATACTCTTTTTTTTTTTTAAATCAAGATACTCAATAACTAAGGTTCTTTCTCTCTTTTGAAAGTGTATAGTGTTGAGTTCTTACTTCAGATGTACTTCATGGGTGAGCTACAGGGAACTGAGATAGACCCAGAAGAATTCAGCACTCATTCTATAAAGTTGACAAGTGAAAAGGTAATTCCTCTTAAAAAACACTACATTAAACACCCACTTTGTAGGTAATTATTAACAGCAGGTGAAATTAAAATGATAAATACACAAAAGAGTCTACTATAAGAAATGCTAAGAGAAGAGCTAAAAGGGGGTACAAATATCACAATGTTGTTTGATGATGGAATAGATAACCAATCGGCCCAGAAAAATTTGGGAAATCTTGGAAGAAGAATCATTTCAAATGGGCCTTTAAAAATTGACAAATTTTAATGGAGGAAGAGAAGAGACATTTCAGAAACAATAAAAAGGTCAGAGGAAGGAAATTTGGGGACAGTTTCTAGGAATAGATAGCAGTCCACTTGGACTGCCAGACAGAACGAGAAGGTTAGAAATGTAGTGCTATATGGTAGGAAATGCCCTATCAAACCGTCTCCTCCTAATATCAGTGAGCATGTTGGCCCATCCCTGCACCTTGCCTACCACCACCATTACACATACATGTGAGTGCGTACACACACACACACACACACACACAAGCACACAAACACACACACATATACTCCAAGCAAATACTTTGGAATATGTGGATTATATCTAATGTATAACCAGACATAGGTATCTTCACCATAGAGCACTTCTAGTTTATCTTCACATTTAATTTCATCTAGAAGAAAAACTTGAGATATTTTTTCAGTGTCATGAAACCCCATGACTTATATTTCAATGTTCACGTATCGTATTTCAACACCAGCACATTTTGTGTTCCAAAATCTTTATGGACGGGAGGGAAATGTAATGTCCTTCCTCTTTGATACCATATTAATGCTCTGGTTCAGAGAGTTTTGACTAAGAACATGAATATTCGTATTGCATTTTCCTTTTTTGTGTGTGTGAGATGTAGACCCTTTAGAGAATTCTAACCATGGAATTACTTCAATGAGAGTTATCTAGCAGCAATCTGTATGGAAAATTGGAGAGACTTTGTGATTAAGAAAACAGGTGAGAATGGTGGAAATAGAAGATAGTTTCAAAAGGCTTTGTCAAGGTGGACTCTAAAGCTAAATCTAAGAATTGATGTGAATAGTGAGAGAGATGGCATTCTGTGCAGAGAATAGAAATATCATTAATAGCAATAAAAATGCCAAAAAAAGGTTGAGAGAAGTTAACAAAAATAATTTTTTTTTTGAGGCAAAGTGTCACTTTGTTGTCCTCAGTAGAGTGATGTGACATCACAGCTCACAGCAACCTCCAACTCTTGGGCTTAAGTGATTCTCTTGCCTCAAACTCCAGAGTAGCTGGAACTACAGACCCCCACCACAACACCCGGCTATTTTTGTTGCAATTCTCATTGCTGTTTTAGCTGGTCGGGGGGATTTGAACCTGCTACCCTCAGTATATGGGGCAGGTGCCCTACCTGCTGAACCACAGGCATCGCCTAACAAATATAATTTAGAACATAAGAAATTTGAACTTCATCCCTGATGCATTATCTAGGAAGCTAAACTTTATAGAATATTAATTATTTAGAAGGGGCTAATTAGTAGGTAGTAGAAAGAATATTGAGGTAATAAAAAGGTTTTCTTAGGAGGATTCTTGCTTCCACCAATATGAACTAGAATCTAAGCAACACCTGACCACTTAACTGGGAAAGGGAGGGACAAAGAAAGAATAATTTACATAATGGGTATAATCTCTCTGCAGATAAATGACCATGACTGGGAAACCATGAATTTCCTATTCCCCCAGAAGGGGTCGGTTCTTGCTAGCCTGTGTAAATGTGAACACTCATCGACCTAATTGTGGTCCACAATGTTAAAGCAATATTATTTTTTGTACTTCGTGTAGATTTTAGGACCTGTAGAATAATATAAAATGTATTTGATCCAGTCCCTGTTTCTGGTTACAGTACTCCTGATAGCTGTGTGTCTATTGGTATTCATCATAAGCTTCATTGATTTTATACAAATAAGGTGACTAGGTGGGGACCCTAGACAGCTTTGGTCAGCTAAAGGCAAAATGATTAGAGGATTAGAAATTTTCAACTCACAACCAACCTCTAGGGAAGTGTGAGATGGGGCTGAAAGGAGGGTTGAGATCAAGCTCTGTAAAAACTCTTAGACAAAGAGATTGATGAGCTCTGGGTTGCTGAACCGTGAAATACTGAGAAGGTGGTGCGCTCAAAGGGCATAAAGGCTCTGCCCTTTCATACATGTCCTATCCACGTCTTCATCTGACTGTTTATCTGTATCCTTATAGTATTCTTGATAATAAACTGGTTAACTCAATAGGTGCTTCCTGAGTTTTGTGAGCTGTCCCCCCCAAATTAATTGAATCCAAGGAGGAGAGTGTGAGAACCCCAGTTTGTAGACAGTTGGTCAGAAGAACAGGTGACAACTTACTACATGCAATTGGGGGGCATGCTATGAGACTGAGCACTCAGCCTGTGAAATCCAACACTCTTATCTAGGTAGATAGCTTCAAAATGGAACCGAATTATAGGACACCCAGTTGGTATCTGCTTGGAGAACTTCTTAGGAAAAGCCCCTCACATTTGGTCATGGAGTATTCAGTGTCGAGTTTGAGAACAGAAAGGAGAAAACTGTGTGTGTTGTCAGGAATGAAGAAACACAAAAGATTTAGCATCTGAACATGCAGGCACCATCGGCATCTGAAAATACCTTCATATCCATACTTGAGAAGAATTTATAGTCATTTGATAATGAAAACAATACTTCCAGTCTGGTGTCTAATACTTTTACTTCCCAGCAGCATAATACCACTTTGGTCAGGTTGAACCACTGCACAAATTTGCAGCTCTTTCAGAAAAATAATGAAAACAATTGGAAAGACATGACACACATGCAAATAGTGATAAAATGGTACTATTGCCTAGTCCTTCCCCATAAACGCAAAACATCCTTGGCTCATCTCCACACTGTGTATTTATTATAAGCCCTTACAGCAGGGGTTTTTGTTCTTCCAGGTTTTGTAGCACCAAGTAGACACAGTGGCTAACCAAGAAGTAATTCTGCAAGGTCATCAAAATATTTATCACACATCAGACATCTCTGGTCTGCACTTTTTATCCATGTTTCAAGCTTCCAGTATTGTTCATGACTGTGCTGTGGCCTAAGATTGAGTTCTCACTCTGTTTTTGCCACTGGTATGATTTGTTGAGCATGAGTAGTATTTTACTAACATCGTTTTGTTTACTACTTTAAAATTCCAAAGTACTTGTATATACAGCGACTCCTTTATTTTAACGACTCATTCATTTTTACGTAATGATGTCCCCCAAACCACAGACAATGATTACACACATGCCATACCCTTGTGTCAGACTGCACGGATTCAAATCCCAGTTCCATCTGCTAGCTGTGTGACCTTGGGCAAATCGCATAATGTATGTATATGTGCTTCAGTTTTCTTGTCTGTAAAATGGAACCTAATGGATAGAGTTGTTGAAGGAATTTAATGAGATAGTCCATGAAAGCAATGGGCACAGTAGCTGGAAAATATTTTAGAGCTGAATAGATGTAAGTAATCAATAAACTATCAGTTACCTACCACACTGTGGTGTAACTGTGGTTTATAAATAAGCTAAGCAGTTGTTTTTGAGTGGTGTGCTTAGAAAAATCAAGCTTCCATAAATGTATGCAACTCTATTCCTGATTTCCATAGAAAAGGAATTTTATTTCTTTCCATCAGGCGTGAAGGGGACCTGATGAAAAACAAACCCTACTTATTGCTGGCATCAGCCTGGAGTTTTTCTTCATAGGAAGCTCCATGAAGGGAGGTCGTCTGTCCTATTTGCTGTTGGACTTCTGGAACCCAGCACACACTAGGCATACTATAAATACTTGTTAAATGAATAAACACAGGGAAACTTCTAAATAGGCATATGATTAAATTTTAGAGCTACATTCTAGGAATCAAACAGGAAAGAAAAAGTGATCTTTAAAAGCAGATTTAGAGATGGTGTCTTTAACTACTATGAGTTTCTCATAAAAAAACTGTTAATGAATACTGAAGAGATATTAATAATATACTGAATGATGGGACTTTCTTTTTAAAAAAACGAAAACAAAATCTTTTATAAAATTTAAAAATGGAGTTCTATATCTGCAAAATGGTGGAAGGAACTTTCATAAAGAATGAGAAAAGTTGGGTTTCATTCATTATAACAACTCCGGGCTCAGCACCTGTGGCTCAAGCTGCTAAGCCACATACATCTGAGCTGACAGGTTCGAATACAGCTCAGGCCTGACAAACAAGATGGCTGCAACCAAAATAAGATTGCCTGGTGTTGTGGTGAGCACCTGCAGTCCCAGCTACTTGGGAGGCAGAGGCAGGAGAATTGCTTGAGCCTAGGAGTTGGAGGTTGCTGTGAGCTGTGATACCATGACATTCTGCCTAGGGCAACAGCTTGAGGCTCTATCTCAAGGAAAAAAAAAAAAAAAAAAAACTCTGAATCCCCAAACATTGCCGCTTATCAATTGTTCAAACGTCTTCCAATTTTTAATGCTTTTAAAGTCTTTAGATTCCAAATTCATACATCTAAAAAAGTTTTCATGAAGCGTCAATTTTGGTTCTAACTACAAATTTTAGAAATTATATTGTCAATCAGTTTGATACACATGTAAGCTGGTAAAATTTGTGAAGTCTTCAGAAGGCAAAATCAATTTATTTGTTTCTTCACCGAGTCAATAATGCATTCATTCCACAAATGTTAATGAGTGTCTACACCGTGCCAGGCAGTCACCAAGGCAATAGTCGCAACCCTCTGCTCATGGAGTTTGCAATCTAGAGAGGGATGGTATGGGTCAGATTACCCTGTGTTTTGGAAATCTTGTTCTATGTCGGCCTCCCTGAATTTTCAGAGTGTTCATTTCCACACTTCAGGATGTTGTCTAAAGCTGGTCTTACTAACAGGATACATCTGCATGACAAACAGAAACTAACTGAAAAATAAAAAATTCAGACATTTTTCACAGATCCACAAATGTCGTGGAGATGTATAAAATAATGTAGACAAAATTCTACATACTGGAGTCCTACAGGCACAGTTGAGTAAAATGAAGTGAGATAAGCTCCATTTGATGTCACAGCTGAAAAACCACATTTGTAAATTGGTGTAATCCATCTCTAACCAAGTTCTTCAAAAACAGCTGCAAATCCTTAAAAAGCCCCTACCTGCTAGATTTTGCATTTACATATTAGCATTGTCTTAAAAGACTGTAGTTTGTTCACATAACTAGAGAATTCCCTATTGATGACACAAGTAAGGGAGCACAAAAGTCTGTTATTCTTTCCAAAGTCAATTGTAATTTAAGCTCATTATCTCTCTGCAGATGTTCTCTTTCAAAGGGCAACAGAATCAAAATGTAAATGCTCCAGTGAAAAGGTTTGGAAATTCTTTTCCTGAACTATGCCCCACATATTTGCCTTCAAAATCGTAGGCACAAAAAGATTAGAAAAATCTGTCGCACTGGCCACTTATTTGACCGTGAGAAAGAACTCAAAGTCACCTGGACAAAGTTCATAGCAGTTTTTTTCCCCCTAACTCTTAACACCTAAATGGCTTATTAAATTGAAGATTGAATTTCATGTCAGAGCAACCTTTATATTTATTTCAATATGATTTGGAACGTGTCAGTGACTCGTGATCATTAATAAGAAAAAGCATCAGTACAAGTTGTGATAAATTATTTTCTTTTCCTTCTGACTTCTGTGTAACTTAAGAGGACCAGGAGTGGCCTCTCTATGAATCTTAGGAATGGCTATTTTTGATTTAAACTTCAGAGAAAGGCTGAAATTTCAACTAACTAAATTTTACTGGAGGAAACTGCCTATCTATACATAGGGTGACTGTGAAATGTAATCTGTCCTAAGTGCAGCAGGTGTGATAAGCCCCCCTTCACTTTGACAAAACAACCTGTCATACATCCATCAGCATTTAACAGTATGCAAATGAAGCATAAAATACAGACACCTCTAGAAAACACAAATGTAAACTACCTGCTTATTTGACAGTTTCTTCTGTAACAATTGTGACAATATTTGTTTTCATGAGACTATGTGATTACTTTATTATTAACTGAACACTTACAGCTAAGTGAAAACATACTCACCAGAAGCTCCAAATTTATACAATGTAGTGAAATGACCATTTTCTCATTTCAAGCATGCAATGATTTCCCTTTATGAGAATCTTGTGGCATTGCCTGAATAGCTTTAATATTCATTTGTTAAATGATAACTAAAATATATGTTTTATTAAACTTTTCTTATAAAAATGTGAACTAACTCTTCCAAACTGAGTAATCCGCACTTATTCTCCATTCATTCTCTTTTGTCATGCTTATCTCTTTTGTAAATCTATTTTACATAACATTCAGGGTCCTTACTGCCCCTCCTCCCCTTGTCCAGTTCACTCTAGTAAAAAATGATATGCATTCAAGGATGGGCATCTGTTACCATGTTGCTGAAATTAGCATAACTCTGGTATCTTTGCTGTCTGTCCTGGGGAGTGACGCAGTGTGATGAGCTGGGGGAACTTGGTATTGACAATAATACCATCCAAAGGGGTAACATAAAATGTACTGGGTAGTTCTGAATGGTTTTATTTCATTTTCAAGAAGACAGTCTTTAAGCTGAGCTTCATAAATATGTACTTTGTGGGACTATCTGAAATATCAAATTTATTCTCAGGGAATATTTTGGGGACTCAATTTCTACATTGAAAACTAAGACAATATTCAAATAATTGCCTCAGTTTTCATGATCTGTTTGGAATGTTTCAACTGAGCAATTATTCTTTCCTTTAGGTACATTTTTGTGCTTAAGGTATGAAGTGCCGATAATTATTGCTTCCTTTTCATTCAGTAAAGTAAAATCAGGCTTAGGTGGTGAGATTTACCATAAGTCAAAAATTAAGATCTGTATAGATGGTTCTAGCAGATGATTTTTCAGTGAATGGTACTTTTTAAAAGATGATATGACATTGTCTACTGACCTATGGGACTATGTGTAACAAAGTAGGTGTCTTCTCTACAGAGGAAGGAACATCTGTCATGTCTCACTGGTTTCCATGTGTCCAATTCTAAGAAGAAGAATATCCCTCAAATCCAGTTTATATTTGGGGAAAGTGACCTAAGCTTTGTGTGACATATATATTTGAATATATATGCATGTATATTATAATTTAATTTTATGAAGCCCTAAGCTTTAAAGTTTTAAATAGATTTCTATGACAGCACATCAGCTTTGGTAGTTTAGATTTCTCCAGAATTTATCAATCGAAAATATAAAACTTAACTAAGAACTATTGAGAATGGGCTTACAGGTATCCTATGAAGATCACTTCATGAAACTAGGCCTTTTGCTAGTATTTTCTTACCAGACTCAAAACACTTGGTAAGAAAAAAAAAACCCTAAATTGTAACCTGTGCACCTTGATAATATGTATTTAGTGGAATAAATATACATTATAGTACAATAGAATAATAGTAAATACATGTAATACTTAAATTAAAAAATATATAATACTAGTGTTCCTATCCTTGCTTCTAGCAAACTGAAAAGTTGAGTTGAGATTGCCACACTCTCTGAATGCATAATAAAATGCATGGCAACACAATCAAAAGCCAATTGCCTCTAGAACCTGAACAGAGTATAAACATAGTATAATAACTTGCCATTTTCAGGAGAACAGAGTGTGTATTTGCAATGAACTAGAATTTCAGTTCAGATAGCTCAGGGATATGGCCTGTGGAACAGGTCAGGGTGAAGGGCAAGGTGTAGGTTTCTTTCAAGTGGCAACGACCTTGAACTGATGCAGTTTGAATTATAGGCTAATGAGGGGTTTGCTAATCTCCGCAAAAGCTAGTGACCAAAGATTTATTTAATCCTGGCCCTGGTGATTTATTCAAAAGTCACAGACTTTATTCTTCTTACGCTGTTTCAGTCTGCAGACTGGAAAATCTCTCCCTCTACACACCAAGCATTCCCACTGCAGTGAAGGGAAGGTCTATGGGTGTGACGAGTACATGAGCAGTGGGGGTTCAAGCCCAGAGAAAGATGATGTCGAGTGGCCTTGGTAAAGAATTTATACACCATGTATTCACAGCTTCTTGATAGGTATAATTATCAGTGTTGTCTTTTCCTTTTACTATGTGCTGGGATTCTGAAGCACGGTTTCAATTGGTGAATATCAGACGTTTGATCAAGTAGCTTTCCCTCCAGGGCCTGAAAGGGGGGGAAAGAGTAAAGAGAAATCAGTGATTAGTATTCATTTGTCAACTATGATATGCTAAAAATATCAAAAGAGCATGTGCTATGTGAGAACAGCAAGGATTATTTTGGGCGTTATCATTCATGCCTCATCTTCCACACATGCAAAAAGAAACCTTGTTTGATGTTTGCAAAGGAAGTAATTATCGAATGAGGATGGAAAAGCCACAGTTATTCCCTGAAATGAAATAAAAAACACCAGTTTGGAAACATTTCAAATGTAAAACAGTTCTTCCTCTCATTTCCAGATGATTCTATTTTTTTCACCATGAAGGCAAAGAATAAATAACATTTAAATTGCCACTATCAAGGCATTTAGTTGTGCTTTTTGTCAAGGTGCAAGCCAGCAAAGCCTCTCTCTGCTAGTCTAGAAACACCAATATTTTTTCTCTGAAGCAAACACTAAACCTGTCTCTCCTCCCATGAGGTCAGCCTGACACCATGTGGGACTGAGGAGGCAGCTGCCCTGATGGGCAGATTTAGAGAAGCAGGCTCCCCACAGACCTCCCCTTCCCCCACACCTGCCATTCTTCAATTCCATAGCAGTTAGGTCTTTCAGAGAGAATGATGGTTTTCGGTCTTTGTTCTTAAAGCTGCTGATATTTTTGTTGTATTTTTTTTTAGTGTTTCAGGTTAATTGAGAGTACAATAAATTAGGTTATGCTGTTTGCATTTGTTAGGTAAAGGCCCTCTTCTAATTGTGTGCTGTCCAGGTGTGCAGGCACCATAATGCTGTGTCCCGCAGGTGGGAGCACCCCATCCCCCCCATTCCCCTATACCCACCTTGAACTGATCTGAGTTTTTCTTTAATGTGGGTATGTATTAGGTAGTCTACTGGTTTCATATTAGAAAAATCATTTTATCACAAGGGCACTAGACTGTTTTTGTTTTTAGTTTTTTTGTTTTGTTGCTGTTGTTTTTGAGACCGAGTCTTACTGTGTGGCCCAGGCTAGAATACCACGGCACCAGCCTTCCTCCCAGCAATCTCAAACCCCTCAGTTCGAGGGACCCTCCTGCCTCAGCCTCCCCGGTAGCTGGGCCTATTGGCATCCAGCACAATGCCTGACTGATTTTTTTATTTTTCCTAGAGACTGGGTCCTAGTCTTGCTCAGGCTGGTGTCCACCTCGGTAGCTCGGGCACTCCTTCTGCCTCTCTCTCCCAGAGCGCTAAGAGTACAGCCTTCAGCCACCTGTCAAATGGATTTTTTTTTTTTTTAGAGACAGAGTCTCACACCGTCACCCGTGGTAGAGAGCCGTGGTGTCACAGCTCACAGGAACCTCCAGCTCTTGGGCTTAGGTCATTCTCTTGTCTCAGCTTCCAGAGTAGCTGGGAGTACAGGAGCCTGCCACAACGCCTTGCTATTTTTTCTTACAGTTTGGCTGGGGCTGGGTTTGAACCCACCACCCTTGGTATATGGGGCCGGTGCCCTACTCATTGAGCCAGAGGCACTGCCCGACACAATGAATCTTAATAAAATTCATCTGCCTGCTGTGCATTGGCCCTCTCCAGCTGCCACCCCTTCCAGAGATATGCCAACCACCCCCGGAGGCCGGCAGAGTGGGCAGAAAACAACGCATATTGTCAGAAGTCGCCTCACAACGTGTATCATATCAACTCATCGTGAGCCATGAACGTTTTAACCACAACAGTGTGAACATCGCCACTATTACTACTATTACTAATTAAAATCGAGTGCTCACTGTCACGTATTATGCCAAGAGTTTTACATCATCTTTTTCTTTTTTAATCTCCACAACAGAGCATTTTACTGAGTCTTAGACTGAATAACTTCCTAAAGGTCACTTAGCTACAAAGGGACAAGAGATATGAAGGTTGAGTTTTTAAAGAATTAAATTTTCATATAGTTACATGTGCTCAGGGAATGGTACTCAGAACAGCTGAGTTTTTTTGTTAAGAGTCGCAGATGGCTCCATGTATCCAGAAAGAGGCGTAGGGGCGTAGGCCTGGAAGATGTGCCAGCAGCTGAGCTGGTACACATTTTTCACATGAGTGTGAATTTTATTGATGAAATTGCCTTGCTAACTCTTACATGAGCCACTGTAGTAAGTGGAATAGTCCCTCCCTAACCCTGAATACGTCCATGTCTTAATCTCCATAACCTATGAATATGTTAGATGATGTGGCAAAAGGAAATTTAGGTTGCAAATGAAATTAAGATTGTTAATTGGCTAATGTTAAAATAGAGAAATTACGCTGGATTATCTAGTTGAGTCCAATGTAATTAAAATTAGCAGAGGAGTCTGAGCAAGAGTAAGACCCAGTGTCTACAAAAAATAGAAAAATTAGCTGAGCATGGTGGTATACACCTGTAGTCCCAGCAACTCGGGTGGCTAAGGCAGGAGGATTGCTTGATCTCAGGAGTTTGAGGTTGCAGTGAGATTTGATGAGACCATTGTACTCTGGCCTGGTTGACAGAGCAAGACCATGTCTAAAAAAAATAATAAAATAAAATAAAAGTGGGAGGGATGGGCCAAAGAAACAATCTCGAGAAATTAAAAAAATACTCTGAAGTAAATAAAACTAAAAACAAAGCTTATCAAAATCTGTGGGATGGAGTGAAAGCAGTGATCAGGGGGATATTTATAGGACTGAACATGTGTTTTGGAAAAGAAGAAAGATGAGTCAATCACCTAAGCTTCCATTTTATGAAAGGAGAAAAAGAAGAGCAAATTAAACACAAAGTGAGCAGAAGAAAGACCTGGCTTATTCCTGTTGATGAAATGGCTTCCAGATTCATCTACATTGCAAATGGCAGGATTCTTCCCCCTTTTAAGGCTGAATAGTATCCACTGTGCATGTACCTGTGTCTCCATTTATCTGATTAGATACCTAGTTTGCCTCCTTACCTTGGCTATTAGGAATAGTGTTCTGATCAATATGGGAGAGCAGAAGTCTCTTCGGCACACAAATTCTCTTTGAATTTGGTTTCAATTCCATTGGATGTACACCCAGAAGTGTGATGGCTGGATCATATGGAAATTCTCTTTTTAATTTCTGAGGAAACTCCACGCTATTTTCCAAACAGGTATGTAGCTTTATATTCCTACCAACGGTGCTTAAGGGCTCCTTTTCCTCCGTACTCTCACCAAAACTTCCTATTATTTTATCTTTTTGATAGTAGCTATTCTAACAAGCGTGATGTGAAATTGCCTTGTGGTTTCCATGTGCGTTTCCTTGATGATTAGTGATGATGACCATTTGTTCATATATCTGTTGGCCATACATTAGACTTTTGAGAAGGGTCTTTTTAGGCCCTTTGCCCATCTATTGATTCAATGTTTGATTTTTTTTGTTACTGAGTTCCTAATACATTTTGGATATTAGCCCATTATTGTATACATGGTTTATAAATATTTTCCCCTAGTTTGTGGGTTATTTATTCACTCTATTAATTATTCACTTCCCTATACAGAAGCTTTTTAATTTGATGCAACCTCATTTGTCTCCTTTTGCTTTTGTTGCCTGTGCTTTGACCCAAGCAATCTTTGTCCAGACCTATGCTGTAGAGCATTGGTCTTATACATTTATTATTAGTAGTTTTACAGTTTCAGATCTTATGTTTAAGTATTTAATCTCCTTTCTGTTTGTTTGTATATGGTGCAAGAAAAGAATCCAATTTCATTCTTCTGCTTGTGCAGATCCAGTTTTCCCAACACCATTTATTGAAGAAATTGTCCTTTCCCCATTGTGTGTTCATGGAAACTTTGTCAAAAAAATCAATTGACTGTAAATGTGTGGATCTATTTCTGGGCTCTCTATTCTGGTCTATTCATCTATGTGTCTGTCTTTGTATCAATGCCATGCTGTTTTGATTACTGTAGCTTTGTAACAGATTCTGAAATCTGAAGTCAGGTATTGTGATGTCTCCAGTCTTGTTCTTCATGCTTAAGATTGCTTTGGCTTTTTGAGCCCTTTTCTCTTCCCATACAAATTAAAACATTTTTCTATTTCCACAATAATTGACATTGGAATTTTGACAGGAATCACAGTAAATTCTACAGAATATAATATAATAAGTTTGGATTATTTTAAGCCACTCCACATGTGGTAATTTTTGATGTTGGCAATAGAAAACTAATGTAGCTGCAATGAAGTACTTTGAAGCATGGGGTACTGTTTTTGAGGTTAAGTAAGAAGGGAAATTTGGGTAACTCCATGAGATTGAATCTTCCACAGAAAGATCTCAGGTGTGTCTATGAGATGGGATCAGGAAATGTAAGACAGGTTCCACTGAACAAAGAGGCCACGTGGCAGAGTGGGTAAGAGCAAAATGCTTTAAAACCCATGATTCTGGATTTGATTCCTGGCCCTATCACATGCTCACTGTGAAGTACTGTGCACATTTTAAAAAAATCTCCTACCTGTCTCAGTTCCTTACATTAAAACAAGATTAAGAACAGTACCTAACCCTCTTAAGGCTATTGTGAGATTAAGTAACTTAATATATAGAAGTGCTTATAAGAGCTTTTAGCACAGATACATTGTTTAAAGAAGTGTCAGCATTAAAATTATTTCTGCTCTAGTTTTCTGTTTGGTAACTCTAAGTTCCTTGGATAAAATCTCATCAGAGTCATCCTGGTTCTCTTCCTGATGAGGGTGAGAGTTTGGAAAGTCATTCCCTGGGTTAGATGGTCAGGACCATCGGTGTCATCCTGGTAGCAGAGGGTACAAAGGAGGGGTTTCAGTAGAGGGCCAAATAAACAAAATTGGGCTCTAAAAAGGAGAAAATAGTCACTGAGGCCACTGACAGAGGTGAGCTCCTTTGTAAATCTGTTAAGATATAGCCTTGTTTTGACTGTAATAAATTCTTCATTTTTTATCTACCAGCAGTTGAGGTCAGGGATAAGATTCAGGTCTTGACTTCCTTAGAGTTTTGAAATCTTAAGAGGTATTCCTGCTCCTTCTTACTTTCATTCTTTGGGAATCTGGGTGGAATATACAAATATACGTGAAATCACAGTTTAAAACTGAGATTCTTAAAGCTGAACAAATGGAACATTTTCTGAAAAAAAAGAAATGTAATTTACATTTTATGAAATGTATTATTTATCCTGATTATCAAATGTAGAATTTAAGGAAAAATATAATTGATTTTTATTTTAAGAGAGTTTAAAATTTAAAGTTGGTGTGAGAGCTGGGCATGGTGGCTCATGCCCATAATTCCAGCACTTCTGGGAGATTTAAGCAGGTGGATTGCTTGAAGTCAGGAGTTTGCGATCATCTCGTGCAACACAGAGACTACATCTCCATGATAAATTTAAAATATTAGCCATGTGTGGTGGCACTTGTTACCAGGGAGGCTAGGGTAGGAGGACCACTTGAGCCCAGGAATTCGAGGCTGTAGTGATCTATGACCTGCAATGGTACTTGAGCCTGGACAATAGAGGGACACCATGTTTCTAAAAAAAATAAAGGAAAGGAAAGGAAAAATGAAAAGGAAAGAAAAGGAAAGGAAAGGAGAAAAGAAAAAGAAGGTAAAATAAACACACTTCCCACATAGTTCTTGCATTTGACCTCCTTCCCATTTATATTTGTGGCCATCATTTACCATTTCTAGGTACTTCATAACTTTTACTATCTCAGATAAAAGAAATATTGTTTCTAATTTAGAGAACTGAATTATTATGTTATCTGAAAAACGAGATACTACTTGACAAGTATTTTGCTTTACCTCCTCTTTGCTCCACTGATTGAACTTGAAAAAAATCTGAGATCCGTTTCAAATGAAATAGTCAAATTCGCTGCACATCTTTTCAGAAGCAACCACTGTATGAGTTAGCAAGTGTAACAAATCTTATTTAATCTTCAAAAATCAATGTAATTAAAATGCAATTAAGAGCTAATTTGGGTCTCTTTCACAGAATTCACCATAAAATCCATGGATGATGTGACTTGGTTATATTTTATTTGTGCCTGAAATGGTCACTACATTTTCTGCGCCAGGAATTGTGATTGTGTGTATAGCAAGTGCTATCATGGCAGCCATGAACACAAATTTTCTGTTCACTTAAAAAGAAGTTTTCCAAATCCCAGGTTAGACCAAACATAGTTTGTAAGTACCTTTTGTTAAAAAACAAACAAACCAAAAAGTTAAGTGTTTGATGATGAAGCAATATGAAATCCTGAGGAGATTTAACAAAGACTTGATAGAACAGAGAGGTGGAATTGAGTTCAAGGCCCAGCAAATCCTTATGGCCAAGCTGTCTACTTCCAAAGATGACTGAATGAGTATAACATCGGAAGCTTTTAGTAAGACCTGAGAAGTCTGAATGGCAACATAATTCTTTCAAAAAACTTCTGAACCATTTTACTGTGGGCCAATATGGTAAATCAATTGGGAGAAAAAGTCTGTATTATCGAGGATGGAAGAAAGTTCTTTAATATCTAGTGAGAGAATAATGGGTTGGCTTCATTTCCAAAGGGACCTTTGGAAGGATTCTGGATGCACAAATGTGAAGTAGCAATGGAAAAGAAAGGAGGGGGTTGTGAACAAAGTGACTCCATACCTGTCTACTGATCTCTATCTCACCTGCATCATTCTAGTCTAAGCCACCATATGTCTTCCCTGAGCTACTACATATTGGCATCCAAATTGGGCCACTCTTACCATGCAACAAACCATTCTCCCAGTGGCCAGAGTGATCTTTGTGATACAAAGATGTCACTCCCTTGCTTAAAAACCTCCGGTGGCTTCCACTACAATCCAGTCTAACTCAGTGGCTTCCAGAGCTCTCTGACCTGGCCTCCACTGGCATCATAACCCACCACCGTCCTTCTCACTCACTATTCTCTAACTACCCAGGCTTTTTTTCTGTTCCTCAAACATCAAATGGCAGCTATTACATTATGTGATGTCTTCCTTTTTATTCTCTTTGCCTGGCTGCTGGTTGTCATTCAATTTCTTCGTAAAAGTTACCTTCTCATTTGGTAGGTCTTCCCTGGCCCTCGTTTAAGACACCATCTTTCTGGTTTCTATTTAAACATCCTATTTAACTCTGCAAAGTACTGGTCCCAAGAGAGAATTTCTGTTTACTCGTTTGTTTATTAAGTCTCTCCGCCCACCAGAATGTACACATCCGAGAATGGGGACTTTGCTTTGCTCACGTTACGTCTACAGCTCACTGAACAGCTCCTGGCTTACAGCATGTCAAATAAATACTTACTGTTCAAAATACAGTATTTTTTAAAATGAAATGTAATTTTAGGTAAAGATCCTAAATTATGGTATATATAATAAAACTAGCATGCTATAAAAGATAGATATATTGTTGAATTCTCAGGACTGTCTGAAGATAAATCCCATACTTTATTCCCTATGTAGCCTCTCATATTTATGAATGTCACAAAAACTTGAAAACGTCATGTTATACCTACTGTTTCTAATTGTACAAATAATAATCTGATATTAGACAACCTAAAACCAATATTACACATAATCATCTTTTCAAGAACATCCGAACTTCATTTCAAATACATATTTGCAGATACCATAGTGGAAAAGTATCTAATAACATGTAGGTGTCTTCCAAAGGATAGACAGGAAATTTTATATAACTCCAGAATATCTGATGTTGGTAGATAAAATATTAATACCTGGTAGAGTGAGAAGGAAAATAATTCTATGTTACTTGTAATTGTGGCTGCGAGGAGTTCACTGAAGCTATTTCATCTTGATACCATCATCTAAAAAATGGGATTTTAATGCCACTTGCCTTGAAGGTTTTTGCTGGGGATTAGGGCTAATATGTGACAAGGGCCAAGGACATAGTAAGTACTTCAAAGATTTTGATTCTTACTAGTAACATTTTTTTTCATTTTTCTTGAAAATATACAGCAAAACCCGACTTAGTATTCTTTTTAATAAAACATAATTTAGAAAATGACAGGGAAATCTTAGACACTTTTTATTTTTACTTATAAAATTTTCACTCCTTTTTAGGTTTTGTTTGTAATTTACAAACAATTATATATATTTATATGCTGTGTTGATACATATATACATTAGGAAATGATCTAAATTAGGTTAATTTACACATTTATCATCTCAAATACTTATCATGTCTTTGTGGTGAGAACACTTGCAACTATTCTTTTAGCTAATTTGAAATAGACATTATTATTAACTACAGTCACAAAGCCATGTAACAGATCCCTCAAATGTATTTCTCTCGTCAGACAGAAGCTGAAACTCCATACCCTTTGACTAGCCCACTCGCCCCCATCAACCTTCCAGCCTTTGGTAACTACATTCTCCTCTCCACTTCTATGAGTCTGAATTTTTAGATTCTGTACAGAAGTGAGATCATGTAGTATTTGTTTGTCTGTACTAGGTTTATTTCACTTAGCATAACGCCCTCTGGGTCCATATTATTGTCAAAAATAACAGAATTTCCTGCTTTTTAAAGGCTTTTTTATTTCATTGAATTTTTAAAATCCACTCATCCATCAATGGGCACTTCAGTTATTTTTATATCTTGGCTTTTGTGAATAACACCGCAGTCATCATGGGAGTACAGACATCTTTTTGACATGATTTCAATTCCTTTGAATACTATTCAGAAGTGCAATTGCAGCTGGATCATATGGCAATTCTATTTTCAGTTTTTTGAGGAGGCGCCATACTGTTTTCCAAAATGGCTGTACTGCTTTACATTCTGACCAATAGCACAAGGGTTCCCTTTTCTCCACATCCTTGCCAACATGTGCTACCTTTCATCTTATTGATAATAGCCAATATAATAGGTATGAGGTGATATATAATATGGTTTAATTTACATTTCTCTAATGATTAGCAATGTTGGGCATTTTTTTCTATATATCCCTCAGCCATGTGTGTGTTAGACACATTTTAAATGAGCACCCAAAGAGAACTTCAGAGTCCCTCAGAGCATGGACACTGGCAGGTCTCTACTTCATTCTTTTCAGAGGATCAGTTTACTTTACATTCTGACCAATAGTGCACATAAATTGTAAAGTCTTCTAAAGGAGACCTTCCTATAGTCCAGGGTTGGGACTGTAAGCGACTCAGTTTACACACTGTGTAAGACAACTGGCCGAGAGGGAAGTGAAGACTTGAAGCCAGCTCACACTCTTCCCACGTAGGGTCTGGGCTTGCACAGAGGGTTCATTTTCCTAATGTGTGCTGTGTATAAAGGCATCCTAGAGTCTGCACCTGCCTCTTGCAAAGTATATATTTTTTCAAAATAGCTTACATTTGTGGGAAACATACCTCAATGACACATAAAGAAATGATTTTGTTTACATGTTTTGAGATCATTTTCCTTTGTTTGGTTGATTTTGCTTAGATTGTTAAATCTAGTGATTTTGTTTCAGTTGTCTAAGTAATTATGTTAAAAAATTAAAAACTTACATATATATGGGGTACACACACATATATATGTAAGTTTTTAATTAAGTCTTATGACATATATATGTACACACATATATATGTAAGTTTTTAATTAAGTCTTATGACATATATATGTGCACACATATATATGTAAGTTTTTAATTAAGTCTTATGACATATATGTGCACACATATATATGTAAGTTTTTAATTAAGTCTTATGACATATATATGTACACACATATATATGTAAGTTTTTAATTTTTTAACATAATTTCTTAGACAACTGAAACAAAATCACTAGATTTAACAATCCAAGCAAAATCAACCAAAGGACAATGATCTCAAACATGTAAACAAAATCATTTGTGTATGTGTATAAGACTTAACATATGTGTATAAGACTTAATTAAAAACACACATATATGTGTGTATCAGACTCTGCCTATACAGAATACGTCCATTCTCACCTATGACATGTGGTTTTGTTGTGTTTGTTGCTGCTGCTGCTGTTGCTGCTGCTGAATTAGCAATTGCTGCTGCTGCCGACGCCGGGCTGTCCGTAGCTTTTCAAAGCGGGCCTCCATCTCTTCCAGAACCTTTGGGGTGTATCGCACCACGAGCTTGACACTGTCTTTAGCAGCCTTGAGTAGTTCTACAGCTTTCTCATGGTGTTCTCCCTCCACACTCTGAAAAGACAATGACACTGGTTCCTCAGACACAAATCTGAGATTACTATCATTAATAAAAACCCAAAGTTTAAGTTTCAAAAGGCAAGGCAAGTGGGGTGTTTTACCATCACCATTATTATTTATTATGTTTGTGGATAAATTATAAGCTTGTCAGGCTGCACTAGAGTACAGAATGGCCTGGGTGGGGGTGCAACTAAGAAGAGTAAGAGACAGTGAAGACCTAAATTACAATGCCAACTTTCAAATGGGATTTCCAAGTGCCATCTGGAAGAGGAAATTCACTAGTCATGAAATTTTTGAAAAACTTAAAAACATTAATAAAGGAGAGCATTTCTTATCAGATAATAAAATTTACTAAGAATCTATAATGGTATCTTCTTATTACAGAAAAAGTGTAGAGCAGAGCAGAGAGCTCAGAGAGGAATCTGTCATATGTAAAATTTTATTATATAATAAAATAGGACTTCAGACCAAAGAAGAAAAGGAATATTAAATAATAATGCCTGAACAAATAATAATTAAATAATGCAAAATAATTTAGGACTCAGTCTTGTACTCTGCTAAATTTAACCAATTGATTAAAAGTGTAAACATAAGGGTGGGCGCAGTGGTTGATGCCTGTAATTGTAGCACTCTGGGAGGCCAAGGTGGGTGGACTGCCTGAGCTCAAAGGTTCACAAGCACCCTGAGCTGAAGTGAGACCTTGTCTCTAAAAATAGCTAATTGTGGTCTATGTACACCATGGAATACTATGCAGCCTTAAAGAAAGATGGAGACTTTACCTCTTTTATGTTTACATGGATGGAGCTGGAACATATTCTTCTTAGCAAAGTAT
>CAUYON010027273.1:0-23065 GCA_963573935.1 Arctocebus calabarensis
GGGATTCATTGAGGGTACAAAAAACCATGTTACACTGGTTGCATTTGTTGGGTAAAGTCCCTCTTCCCTTTTGCCCCCAAAAGGTGTGGCACACACCAAGACCCCAAGACCCCACCCCGCTTGCTCCTTCCCTCTCTCTGCGCTTCCTTTCTCCACCCCGCCCTCCTTCTTTCTCTCTCTGCTCTCCCCTTCCCTCACCCCCACCATGTCAATAATTGTCATTAATTGTCCTCTTATCAAACTTGAGTATATGGGATTCATGCTTCTCTATTCTTGAGATGCTTTACTAAGAATAATGTGTTCCACTTCCATCCAGATTAATACAAAGGCTGTAAACTCTCCATTTTTTTTTAATGGCTGAATAGTATTCCATAGTATACATATACCATAGTTTGTTAATCCATTCCTGGGTTGGTGGGCATTTAGGTTGTTTCCACATTTTGGCAATTGTAAATTGAGCTGCAATAAACAGTCTAGTGCAAGTGTCCTTATGATAAAAGGATTTTTTTTCCTTCTGGGTAGAAACCTTCTTTTTTTCTTTTAAAGAAAGAGGAAACCATCCCAATATTTAGAGGATTTGGAGTGCACACATGTGGAGGTTTCTCACTCCACATTGGAGGAAGTGAGACTATATATAAAAGGGAAATTAGTTCAAGTGATAATGAAGGCTGAGAAGTGCCATGAGAATAGCCACTGGTATAATGCTCAGTCCATGGCCAAAGACCTGAGATTTAGGCCACTGGTTTAAGTCCAGTAGTCTGAAGGCCCAAGAGCCAGGAGCTGTGATGTACAGGGCAGGAGAATATAGACGTCCCAAGTCAAGAAGACAGAGTAGATTTGACCTTCTACCCTTTTGTTCCTTTGGCTTCCTCAGTAAATCAGACAAGACCCTCCCATGTTGGTGAAGGAAGTTCTTCACTCAGTCTACTAATTCCAAAGCTCAATGTTTCTAGAACATCTTTACAGATACACCCCCCCAAATTATTTTAGCAGTTACTTATATTTAACCCAGTCAAATTGACACATAAAAATAACCATCAGAGCTACAAAGGATATCAGGTACCTCTTATCCCGGTGTGTATGATTCCTAAGAGTACGCTTGTAGCTGTCTAAACCTTCAGCTGTAGTCTGTGGATACAGGTATCCAGGTATCCATGTGGCCATTTCCCTGCCAAGAGATAATGGCTTTACCTCAAAGTGTCCTTTTGGGGGGAATTTAATTGGCCAGGGGGTCTGGGGAATATTGCCAGCTTTTATGTCCTTGTGGTGAAGGGGAGAGCTTAGAAAACTTGGGTATGATGTAGTATCTAAAAACAAACCTGATATACATTGTGTCTACATGCTTATCTTTGAATCTACTTCTGCAGACCTTGTAATGATTCTCTGATACTCTTTAATACATTTCTTTTATGCTTGAACTATGAGATCAGATTTTAAAAATTCCATAATAATCTTTTTTGACATTAGTTGCTTTAAATCCACATGAATCTGAAAATAAGATTGCAACCCCTCTTTTCTTCTGATTTCCATTTGCCTGAAAAATTGTCTTCTATCACTTAGCCCTGAGTTTTAATTTATCCTTCAAGGCTAGGTGTGTTTCCTGCAGATGCCAAATGGATGGCTTGTGTTTTTCTACCCAGCCAGCCAGTCTATGCCTCTTTTTTATGCCTCATTAGAGGAATTCAAGCCATTAATATTTATTGAGATAATTGATAAGTATAGTGGAGTTCTATAGATGCAGAAAAAGCATTTGATAAAATTTAGCATCCTTTTCTAATAAGAACACTTAAGAAAATTGGCATAGGTAGCATATTTCTTAAGCTGATTGCAGCCACCTGTGACAAACTCATCAAACATCAAACAAGTATGATGACAAACATCATACTGAAAATAGTACAAAACTGAAAGCTTTTCTATTTAGAACTGGAACCAGAAAAAGATGTCCACTATTGCCACTATTATGCAATTGTTCTGGAAGTTCTAACCAATGCAATCAGGCAAGAGAAGGATATAAAGGCATCCAAGTTGGAGCAGAGGAGGTCAAACTCTCCCTCTTTGCTGATAATATGATTTTATACTTAGAAAAGTCCAGAAATCAAAACAGCATGGCACCTGTAGCTCAAAGGAGTAGGGCACCTGCAGCTTAAAGGAGTAGGGTTCCTGCTCCCTACTGGGTTCAAACCCACACCTGGCCAAAAACTGCAAAAAACACCCCCAAAAACAAAAAAACAAAAACAAAAAAACTCCCAGCATGGTATTAGCATACAAATCGAGACATAAACATATGGAACAGAATAGAAAACCAAGAGATCAAACCAGTCTCTACTTGCCATCTGATCTTTGATAAACCGAACAAGATGCAATGGGGAAGTGAATCCCTATTCAACAAATGGTGCAGGGGAAGACTGGATAACCATATGTAAAAGAATGAAACTTGACCCACACCTTTCACCACATACAAAAATTGATTCAAGATGGATTAGAGACTTAAATCTAAGACAAAAATCTTAGAAGAAAGTATGGGAAAAACTCTTGATGATGTTGGACTGGGGAAAGATTTTATAACAAAGACGTCAGAGGCCATCACAACAACAACAAAAATTGACAAAAATTGATTCAAAATGGATTAGAGACTTAAATCTAAGATAAAAATCTTAGAACAAAGTGTGGGAAAAACTCTTGATGATATTGGACTGGGGAAAGATTTTATAACAAAGACGTCAGAGGCCATCACAACAACAACAAAAATTGACAAATGGGACTTAATTAAACTAAAAAGCTTCTGCACAGCTAAGGACACAACAAGTAAAGCAAAAAGACAACCTTCAGAATGGGAAAAGATATTTTCAGGGTATCAAGCTGACAAAGGGTTGATAACTAGAATCTACAGTGAACTCAAATTAATAAACAGAAAAAGAGTAAACAATCCCATGTACCTCTGGGCAAGAGATATGAATAGAACCTTCTCTTATAAAGACTGACAAATGGCTAACAAACATTTGAAAACATGTTCACCGACCCTGATCTTCAGAGAAATGCAAATCAAACCTGAGATATTACTAACGACAATGAGAATAGCCCACATCAAAAAATCTCAAAGCTGCAGATCCTGGCATGGATGTGAAGAGAAGAGAACACTTTTACACTGTTGGTGGACTGCAAACTAATACTGCCTTTCTGGAAGGAAGTATGGAGAATCCTTAAAGAATTCAAACTAGATCTCCCATTTGATCCTGCAGTCCCATTACTGGCCATCTACCCAGTAGGAAAAAAATCCTTTTATCACCAGGACATTTGCACTAGACTGTTTATCAAAGCTTAATTTACAATCACCAACATGTGGAAACAACCTAAATGCCCACTAGTACCCAGGAATGGATTAAATAAGCTATGGTACATGTATACCGTGGAATACTATTCAGCCACCAAAAAGATGGAGACTTTACACCTTTTGTATTAACCTGGATGGAGGTGGAACACATTCTTCTTAGTAAAGCATCACAAGAATCCAATGTACTCAATTCTAATACTGAAGGCAGTAGATGATCTAGATACAAGGGGTGTGGTAGGGGAATGAGGGATTGGGGAGAGGGGAGGTGGGAGGAGGATGGAGGTTCATGGTGTATGGCATACTTCCTGCGGATGGGACACAATTACAAGAGGGACTTTACCTAACAACCTCAATCAATGTAACCTAATTCTTTGTACCCTTAATGAATCCCAAACAACAACAACAAAATTTCCATAAGCTCATGTCAATATTTCCAATTCAAATTATATGTTTATTTCTTTTTTTGTCACACTGAAAATCTTGGCCACTAACAATACAATATTAACATAATTATTTATTTGCATCTCTGTGTGCAGTAGTTTCAAACTAAGTATACTTAGGTTATTCTAGCAGTATAATTATTAAAACAATTTAAGTTTATTTTAGCATTCATCCTACTGGAGACAAAAAGTTAAATTACCATGTTGTAAAATCATTTGAAACAGTTTCTCTTCTCAGTTTAAGCATGAAACAGTTCCTTTGTGTTATTTTTTATGCTTAGGGGTTAATATTTCTTTCATTTTGATTTAATTTTGTTTGTGATTATTTTAATAAATTTTCGTAGTAACATGAAAACTTCAAAACAAAGTGTATTTAGAGAAGCCTATCTTCTTTCTTGTTCTTTCATCTCTGTTTTCTTTTTTTATATGTAATGATTTTTAAAAATTAGGATTTGTCAGGCCCTCTACCTTTTCTTAGTTAATACACACTCTACTACACATATTGCTCTGCATCTTGCTTTTTAAAAATTTTAGTTAATAATATAACTAGGAGTGACTTCATAATACTACAGCAATCTTTTTTTATCTTTTTTTTTTAATAAGTGAACATTTTATTAAGAATTAAACAGGGTGGTACTTGAGGCTCAAAGGGGTAGGGCACTGGCCCCATATGCCAGAGGTGGCTGGGTTCAAACCCAGTCCTGGCCAAACACTGCAAAAAAAAAAAAAAAAAAAAAAGGTCTGATGTGATACAATACATGCAAGACACTTAAGATAGGTATAATAGTACTACTCACACAAAAACTAAAGAGTTAATATTTTGCATGAAATATCTTCCTTTATACGATAGCAATCTTACAAATTCCTTTACTCCATTTATTCCTTCTCTCTGGAAATATTCCTTGACCTAGGCTAAAGAAGGTTTAGCAGATATTAACACATTTTCCATGTTTACCTAGAGGTTAAATACAAACCTCCATTGTAACTGTATGTGTACGTGTGTGGGTGTGTGGTGCGTGAGGCAGTATGTGTGTTGGGGGGGGGATAGTTTTCACACGTCATTTCCTACATTCCAGTGGTTAGAACTCAGATATTGGTCACACCTAACTGCACAGGAGGCTGGGAAATGCAGTGTCATAATGTGCTCAGAAAGAAGAGGATGAGAACAAGGATATCTGAACTGCACAGGATCCTCTGTGGTCTTCATGCCTATATTAGTTCACCATGTGTATTCTTTCCACATAGAGAAAGTAGCCCTTCACTTTCACTGGGGTCATAGTATGATGTCCTGTTTTTCTTATATCAGCTTAAATCCCAGGGTTTCTGAGTGATAAGGAGTTCTCTTCATCACATCAGGATGTGGTCCCTCATGGTGTGGAAATAAATGAAAACAAAAAACTCAAGCTAGATGCTCTCCTGGGTCTCTCACCATTGAATATAAAATGGAAAATCACAGTAGCCTATCTGGAAACAATAAATTCTTCCCATTTTTAGAAGAGAATCGCTGCAAGACAGCGGTAGACTGTCCATTGCAATGACAAACCTTCTGTAGAGCCACTTGTACTGGCTTTACAGGGAAGTTCTTTTTTTTTTTTTTTTTTTTGAGACAGAGCCTCAAGCTGTCACCCTATATAGAGTGTTGTGGCATCACAGCTCACAGCAACCTCCAATTTCTGGGCTCAAGAGAGTCTCTGGGCTCAAGAGAGTCTCCTGCCTCTGCCTCCCAAGTAGCTGGGACCACAGATGCCCGCCACAATGCCTGGCCATTTTTTGGTTGCAGCTGTCATTGTTGTTTGGCGGGCCCGGGCTGGATTCAAACCCGCCAGCTCAGGTGTACGTGGCTGGCGCCTTAGCCCGCTGAGCCACAGGCGCCGAGCCTACAGGGAAGTTCTTAATTAGTCCCTGTGTCTGGGCTCCAGGAGGAACTCCGTTATCTGTCTTTCTCTGTGGCCCTGGATTCACCTTCTGGATGTTTTTCATTATGTCCTCTTTGCTACATTTGGAATGGATACTCCTGAAGAAGGTAGGTATTTCAAGGACTTCTTCCTAATAATAGAAGTTTGGAAGCCAGAGAGTCATTTGAATATCACAGATTTAATTGTTACACTCATGATTTATTTGATGATTACACTATCTTCAGAAACTTAGCCTTTAAATCTGTTTGCTTCTGTTAAGTCACATGTTTTACATATACAAGTTACCATAAAGATTTTCCTTACACAAATGTGTCATGGCTAAATAAAAAAATAATAATAATTTTTTTTTTTTACTTATCCCTTATCTTTCTCCCACTTTTGTGTCAGCTATCTTGAAGGTATTAAAGGCAAGGTACTGAAAGAGAAGTTTCCATCCTTAGTCTGATCTTTGCTGGAGGGAACAGTTTCTATGTTTAACTGAAAAGTCTCAATGGGCCTTTGCTATTTAAGGATTTTGTTTTTCAGATTGAGATCTTAAAGCTGTGAGATTTTACAACCCTCTGAAACTTCAAATTTGTAAATCTCTCTTCCTTTTAAATTCCATTTGCAAGCCAGTCAGTTCTTTTCTTCTCATCTTTTCTCATAATACCTTGCTGACTATTTTGGAGAACAATCCTAGCACACCATTTTGGCTTTAATCAAAGACCATGGCTGGATATGGTGGCTCATGCCTATAATCCTAGCACTGTGGAAGGCTGAGGCCAGAGGAGGCGAGCTTGAGCTTGGAAGTTTGAGACCAGCCTGAGACAGAGAGAGAACACATTTCTACTAAAAATAGCAAAATTAACTAGCATTCAGGCAGGCCCTGTAGTCTCAGGTACTTGGGAACCTGAGGCAGGAGGGAGTTTGAAACCTCTGTGAGCTAGGCTGAGGCCACAGCACTCCAACCTGGGCAACAATAGAGCCTGTGTCCCTATTCTAGTAAAACCATGGTGAGTTTTCCACTTCAGCACTTGTATCTTCCTCATCTCTAATCCTAGTATATTGTGGTCATTTCTTCTGTTTTAGCTTCTGTAACATTGCATATTAATCATTTATAGTCCTAGGACTTGAGTGTGTTTCTTAAACTGTGAAACATTTCTTGCTGCAATGTTTTTCTAGCAATTTGTATTCAAAATCTAAGATTTGCATTCAAATGGCATGGCCCATGGGAGATGAAAGTACAAATTAATGTAAAACAATCTCTCATATTTGAATATTTACACACCTGACTCCATGTCTTTAGTCACTACAATGAAGGGAAATTGCAATTGGTGCCAAAGAGAAATGGACATAATTAGTATTTAGTCTAGAAATTATGTAGTCACTGACTGGAAGTGGTAAGAAAGTATTAACAAGGCTTTGTATTTCTTTACAGAACTGCTTGGTTTAGTACTGGAATTGCAATGTAAATAGAAGAAACTATTCTTTCATGAAAATCTCCAAAAGTACATGGCATAGCAAATATTTGGCTATACTTTCTGGAGTTGTGGTGAAAACATATACAGAAAGCATCATAAATGGATGTCCATCTATAACTGGCTAGAAATCTGTCAGTGAGGTACAGCATTAGAACTATTTTCATAGAAATGTCAGTTGGAATGAAGATCTCTTTTTTGATAGTGGCAACAGAAAGAGAACTATTACTCGAAATGCTGGGAAATTGGCTCTTTGGACTGGTAAACTGCATGGGATAACTCAAGACATGATTTCATCCATTCTCAGCAGCATGGCTGTGGCCAGACTCATTCAACTGTGGGTAACACTACTCAGTTCATTTGTAATAGGGCTATCTCCTTATCTGTATGCCGTCTGCAAACTAGCAAAGTTGGTCACTATTCTTTGGGCACAGTTTATCATTTAACTACTTGGTGTGCCACATGCTTAAGCGTTTTCTACTTGTTTAAGGTTTTAAGGTAGCTGATTTCTCTTCCTTCTTTTTTACCTGCTGAGGTGGAGAATGAGCAGAGTGGTTCTTGTGCTTTTCCTGGGTCTTTGTTCTTACTGAATGTTAACCTTTAATGGTGATCCTTTTAGTGAGCTGTGTATGTGTGCCTACAGAGTACATGAAAGAAATATGACTTTGCAGTTAGATATAATTTTTTAGCTTGATCTATACTATCCCCTTTATTGTGTCCCTAATTGCTTTACTCCTTTTATTTCTGCTCTTGGTGAGACACACCAAGAATTGACACCTCTATTCCCCAGGCTCCAGGGATTCCAGCAGAAACTCACAAAAGGGCCATGAAAATAGTGACAGCCTTCCTCCTCCTCTTCATAATTTACTTTATTTCCACTCTAATGGGAAGTTGGATCTACCTTAAGGTATTGAGCTATCAGATCATGGTGTATGTCACAGTGATTTCAACTGTCTCTCCCTCAAACCTTTCATTTATTATAATTTTGGGAAAGAGCAATCAAAGATAGACCTCCTTGAGACTACTGTGGCATCTTAAATTTTCTCTGAGGAAAGCAAAACCTGTAACTACATAGACCTTTCTATGGGAAAATATCTTCACAGAAGATCTTATAGATTAATTTTATATTTTGCTCTTTCTTTCTTTGGATCCTTTTAGGTATTGATAAACAATTCTGAAGTTTTCCTACAATATGGTGTTAGCTAATCACACTTTCTCAAAGTCATTTGACATTATATATATATATATATATATTTTTTTTTTTTTTTTGTAGAGACAGAGTCTCATAGCTCACAGCAACCTCCAACTCCTGGGCTTAGGCGATTCTCTTGCCTCAGCCTCCCAAGTAGCTGGGAATACAGGTGCCCACCACAATGCATGGTTATTTTTTTGTTTTCCAGTTCGGCCAAGGCTGGGTTTGAACCTGCCACCTTCAGTATATGGGGCCAGTGCCCTACTTACTGAGCCACAGGCACTGCCCCTTGACATAATATTTTATTAATGGAAATATCTCTGTCATAGTAATACTTGCAGGTAACAATAGAGTATTTGAGGCTTGAAGAAAGAATATTATAAAAATGTATTATGGGGTATAATTAAATGTGTATATAAATGCAAAATTAATAAATGTATATGGAATCACAGTCATAAAAAGGAAAAAAGAGTATCATGTAATTTTTGAACAAAAGATAAATTCTAAATAAAATAGGAAAAAATTATAAAATGTTAAGTGTAACTAAGTAAATTTATTAAAGCAGGGTACATAATTAGTATAATTTTAGGAGATATTAGTGTAGGTGCATTGCTGCTTTGACTACCATAAGAAAGTAACCCAGATGTAGTCACAGTAGCCAGGGAAGTAAAGTAGCAGGTGAGAGCATTTTGCTTGCTGATAATGCTATTAACATATGCAATAAAGATCACATACTACAGTATTGTATAAAGGATATGGGCATGTCCATATAAAGATGAAAAGAAAACAGCAGAGTATCATCATCATCATCACCATCATCATCATCGTTACTATAGAATCCTATGTTGTCAGTGTATATTAAACTTACAGGACATGGACCACCTTACGCAATTAATGTAACTATATTGTATGTTCTATTAATAAAAGAAACCAATTCTAAGCAACATTTATATACACATGTTGGTAGCCACTGTTAACCTGAACAGCCATTTCATGCAGGGCACTGTTGGTCAGGCCTTAACAAGGCTGGAGATTGTGTATTTGCTTCCAAGACCTGCTGTCACAGGTAAGTTGGGAACTGGACTCCATGGTATCTGTTAAGGACCCAGGGCATTCTGTGCACCCAGTGAAATGTTGACTAACTATAAATTTAGTCTAGAGTAAAAATACTTTGAAGATACAACCACTTGAAGATAGGAAGATATTGTGTAACTTTGCAATCTATTATGAGGAATCTGTTTAATGTATACTATCATGATTAATAACTTTGCTGATGCTTATTCTTCTTGTGAGGGTATAGGAGTAACAAAAAGAAATAGGAGAAGAGAGCAGTTCTCTGGGGAGATATCCCTGCTGCTCTCCAGAATTGCTGACTTTCTGTAAATGAACGTGAAACTGTTGACTGGCTTGAGTGACAGGCAGAAGGGCTCTTTGGTCCAGCAAAGGACATGAGTCTCAGCGTTCTACTTTATCTGTGATTCTCCATGTATGGTATAATCTTAAATAATTTTGAAGTCTCATATTATAGAGATTACTTTTATTGCCTTCTTTTTTTGGAATTCTGTACATTCTTCTTTTTTGTGGAAGTTTTCTTTAAAACATTATTTTTTCCCCTAATCCTTTAATGTATCCTCAGTTTTCTGCTGTCAAAACTCTGTTCTGTCTATTCCTCTAAGGGCTGCACTCATCTTTTTCCTAATGTCTTACTCATCAATTTATTTCTTCTCTATTAAGACTACTAGGTATGTTCTTTTAGGTTCTTATGTTTTTTTCCTCTCCTAGCATTGTTTCTCTAAATTTGACCTTTTGAGGACTCATTGTGGTATGATATATGGTGCAATGGGCAAAAATTTATAAAACTAGGGTAGAAGTGGGATGGTGAAAGAATGATACAGAGAACAACCTTTCAAATTTTATAAAGCCTCAGGATAAGTATAAAAATGAAAAGGTTAAAAAAATAGACAATAGATATTAAGATCAATGAATGTCCAGCTGATACAGAAGAAATACTTTTGAAGTAAACAAATAGAAGAAATAATGGATAAGATTATGTAATAAAATATTTATAACTAAAGAAAATTACATGAATTGAAAATAATCATAAATTAATAGAAAAAAATTAATGAAAATACATCTACACATTTTAAACCTCTGAAGTTACATGGAAAGATGATGACTGGAAATTATTCATCTTCATAGGATAAAAACTATAAAGTTTTAAATTAGTCTGTCATTAGGCTTCTCTTTTGCAGAAAGCAATGGATAAAGGGAAAATTTGTAATTTAGAATTTTGTACTCAGAAAGCTTATCTTTTATGTGTACATAAAGGGAAAATTTGTAATTTAGAATTTTGTACTCAGAAAGCTTATCTTTTTTTTTTTTTTTTTTGTAAGACAGAATTTATTCACTGAAAAGAAAGAAAAGAATACAGAAAACATTAAGGCACCGGTTAGAGGGAGAAAATTCTAGTAGGGAGAGAGAAGCTCTCTCCGTTTCTCTCCCAATCTTTCCCCATCTCCTCCTTTAGGCCTTTAGTCTCAGGGTATATATCTGTGTATGGGTTCCTTGGCCTGGAAACAAATGAATACAGTCCCTTCCATCAGGGGCAAGGTGAATGAATGTATCAATGAATGGATACAGTCCTTTCATGGAATTGAGGCCTAGGAAATTCACAAGAAATTGACCTAGGCATAGAAGATGGGGGTTCCCCATTTAGTCTTAAGTGTGAAGTGAAGGAGACACCAAGGCACAGGTGTCTCCTCAGCAGCTTATCTTTTACGTGAAAACTGCCATTTCTTAGCCATGGAAATGTATAAAAGAAAATTATAGAGTTTTAGCTAAAAAGAAAATAAAACTAATCAAACAAAATGAAATTAAATGCAACACATGTTTACTGAGAGATGAAACACAAGTCAGAGTTCAAAACAAAATAGAACAGAACAAAAACACAGAGAAAACTGTGGCTAAAATATGAATGACTCAAAATAGACTTGTATCTAAACATGGTTGTGAATGTGGTACTCTGCTACTTAGAGTTCTTATTTGAAAAAACAAAATATCTCTCCCCATTTTAAACAGAGAAAAGATATATTAAGGAAGATTGGATAACTGGTTGACTGTACGGCTGGTCCAAAGAACGAGGCCAAGGGGCTGCACAGTCATCTATAACACCACAAATCACTTTGCGGCTTTGATTCAGACTGACAGGCTGTGCTTCAGACAGTGGATACAGATTTCCCCAATGTGGCAGCACTACTTTCCAAACTCAATTTTGTATAATCCTTGTTTCCCTTCCTACTTGCTTTTCTGTGATAGAACCTGGGCTATAATGCCACATACGATTTCAAGTAAGGTTGAGAAACTGAATGTCTCAGTGATTTTTTTCTCATGAAAAGGAGTGTAGTGGGCAGTCTTGAGACGCCCCCAGTGATCCTGCCTCCTGGTGTCCATGTCCTTGTACAATCTACGCCCTTGCACTTAGCAGTGCTATTCTAACGAACAGAGAGCAGCAACAGCAAAGGGATTTAACATTAGGTGCCACCTACATTGGATGCTTGTTATGGAATAATCTGTGTCCCTGCCTCAAATTCTTATGTTGAAGCTCAAACCCCCACTACTGCAGAATTGAGCTGAATTTTAGGGCCTTTAAAAAGGGAATTAAGTGAAAATGTGGTAGTTATGGTGGGCACTAATCCAATCTGATTCGTATCCTTGAAAGAAAAGGAGATTAGGACACAGACAACACAGAGGGACAGTCTTGTGAGGACACAGCCAGAAGGCAGCCATCTGCAAGCCAAGCAGGGAGGCCTCGGAAGAAGCCAAACCTTAATCTCAGGTTTTTAGCCTCCACAGTTGTGGGAACCCAATTTCTGTTGTTTAAGTCACCATTCTTCAGTATTTTGGTTCGATCTAGTAAGCTAATATAGTACCCTCTTTTCCTTGCTCTGAGAGCAGCCAGGTGCCACGTTGTGAGTTGTCACAGGGGAAAGACTGTGGGGCTAGAAGATGATTCTCTGGCCAAGAGTGAGTGAAGACCTAAAGCCTACCAAGCGCAAAGTGCGTGGCTTATAAGTGGACTGTCCCCAAGGTGAACTTTGAAATAACTATAACTCCTGATGACAACTTTGCTTATAGCCCTGTGAGGTAACTAGAGCCAGAGGCACCTAGCTAATCTATGTCCAGATACCTGATGCTCAGGGACTATAAGGCAATAAATATTTGTTTTAAACTGTCATGGTTTGCAGGAAGTTCTTCAGTCACAGAGAATTATTAATAATACAATAGGAGATAGATCCTGCAGTGTTTATTTATCTGCCATAGATGAACCACAAAAGCGGAACCAGTAGCTTTTATTACAGAGAATTGTTTTAAGCATTTATGGGGGTAGCTATGCAGTTTTAGCAAGACTAATCTTGGAGCTTAACCTCAACAGGCCGGCAATTAAAAAGTTCCAGACCTTCATAAGCAGATTAGAACCAGAAAAGCTTGAGCGATTCTCACCCAAGGGTAGACTCAAATTGTGTTCTTGATGCTGACCTTGGTGACCAGGATTTCCAAATGTCCTGGAGCTGGGAGACAAAGTTACAAACATCTGCCTCTAGCCAGCCACATAGCTTGTTTTTAATGTGAAGAAACTATATTGGCTGGGGCGGGGCCTGTGGTTCAGTGCATAGGGCACTGGCCCTATAAACTGAGGGTGGCAGGTTCAAACCTGGCCCCGGACAAACTGCTATGCCGGGCGTTGTGACTGCTTGGGAGGCTAAGGCAAAAGAATCACCTAAGGCCAGGAGTTGGAGTTTGCTGTGAGCTGTGTGACGCCAGGGCGCTCTACCTAAGGCGACAAAGTGAGACTCTGTCTCTACAAAAAAAAAAAAAAAAAAAAAGAAACCATGTTGGCTAATCTGCATGTGAGCATAACTTCAACCCCTGGCTCAGTGACTGAGTGTGCCTCTCCCAAAGAATGTCTTGACAAGTGATAAGTAGGATAGAGCACAGATTCTCATATCTCTTGCCGTAATCATTGCATTTTTAAAGAAAAGATAAAAATTCAATCATCTTCCTAGCCTTTGCCTTTTCCTCTACAAAAAAAGCATGTGATGGGAGTACTGACAATGCTTCTGTAATATATAAGCAGATGTTCTCTTGCATCCAAAGTTTGATGAGATTTTGCTCTAATCTGACTTCTGCGTGTGTTTGATGTAGCTTCTGAGCACATGTGAAACTGCCACCTCCTGTCATCCAAGCTGTGGGCTGAAACGTTGCTGTGGACCACTCTAACAGACTGTCTGAAAGACTCTCCTGGGCTGCAGTCCTCAGGAAGACTGAATAAAACTGGCTTTAATTCTTTAAAAGCCTAATTTTTCTTTAGTTGACAGAGCCTAACTCACATAACTGGCCCAAGAGTTAGAAGGTCCAGAAAGGAGGGAAAGAGCAGCAGTGGGTACAACTATTGTTTCAGGTCAATGAGGTGCATCAGCAGATCCGCAAGAAAGAGCGAGTGCTGAGGTCTCAGAATAGAGACGTGTTTTATATATTTCTTTTCCTTGTGCTTCTTGGACTCGCCTAACCTCTGGGATGTCTTATTCCCTCTTTAAAGTGCTTCTACCTGATGAAGTCAGGCCATCCTGGTTAGCCTTCCTTCTGATTATCACAAAATCAACTGACACAGGATTTTAATTACATCTGAAAAATCCCTTCCTATCAGTACCTCATCTACTATGTGAGTGAATAAGTGACACAAAGTTTGTGAAACACCTACTGCCTGCCTTGTGCCTTCTGATCATACTGAAGCAGAGAGTAGTTATAAAATAGAGTCTCAGATCAGAGCTATATGAATCAGAGAGTCTGGTTTTCTCTCCTGGAAGTCTGACTCCAACAACCTCTCTTAAAAACAATTGTCCTGTGAGAACTGGAAAAAAAATACAAAACTGGAAACTGATTTTAACATTTATTAATCTTAAAAAATTAAGTCATCAAAAATAAATTAATTAGAGAAAAGTAAAACTGAAATATTTATGAATGGAGAAGTCTGGACTCTTCAATGAAAAGTATATGTTCTGTTATGTGCCCAGGGAGTATTTACAAAATTGTTGAACATTTTACCTAAATAATTACTATGTAAATATTAAATGGACTCAGTAGAATAACTTACTCAAAGGCCTAGGAACGGAAGGTAAGTTTGATAGTATTTATGATGGGCTGAAATGCCTCAGTGGAAAAATAGGGCTATGTTGACTTGGACAGTATCTCTGAAATTTATTTTCCATTTTGGAATTCATAAGACAATAATACCTTCCATCTATGGGGTGTGAGTGTTTTTGTGTGTGATAATGAGCTGTTCACAATTGAGTTATTCAAAAGTATTATTGGCAACAAGATTTTAAAGAATCTTAGCCTTTCAAGGATTTTCAAGAAAACCTAAGATACTTTTGATAGAAAGAGTTTGGATTCTGTCTACCTAAATCTGGCATTAAAAACAAATCTAGAGTGGTGATAATTCTAGTTATGATCATGTTCCTTCTTCACTGTCTGCCTTACATATAGGGTTTTAAAATTTCCCTAAAGTAGCTGAACACAAATTATGGAGCGGTTGTAGAAGGAAAAAAATGCAAAGCAATGAAAGAGAATATGTATTTATTTGCATGATAGCAAATAAGAATTCAACTTTCACTTCAACATCGGCTATGAAATATTGCAGCCTATAGCAAAAACAGCAAATGAGTAAGAGTTAACTTGCGCTGTTTTGGGAATAACAGACAGCATTGAACTTACCCATTAGCATAACTTGGTACTATCCAGATTGACACTAGTCACTGAAATTAAAAGTAAAAAGAATGTTACTGCACATTCAGAAATCAAGTGCATGTAGAATTAAAGGCCAGGATATGAAAGGAATCACTACCCATGGTTAGATGCCTCTATTTCTTTCTTTTTTTTTACTCTTCAGACATAATTTCTCTACTTGTCATTTTCCAATCTTAGCAATGGTCAAATACGTTCTTGGAAATTTTGTCAGTGGCTTCATAGTATTGGTGAACTTCATTTGCTGGATCAAGACAGAAAAATATCTTCTCAGCTAATCAAATTCTCACTGCTCTTGTGGTCTCTAGATTTGGTTTTCCCTGCATAATATTATTAAATTGGTCTTCAACTGTGTTTAATCCAGCTTTATATAGTGCAGAAGAATTATTGCTTCAGTTGCCTGGGCAAAAACGAACTATTTTAGCATTTGGCTTGCTACTAGCCTCAGCATATTTTATTTGTTTAATATTGCCAATTTCTCCAAACTTATCTTTCTTTACGTAAAGAGGAGAGTTAAGAGTATAGTTTCAGTAACACTGTTAGGGTCTTTGGTCTTTTTCTTTTATCATCTTGCAGCGGATGAGAGTATGGGGAAAAAAGAATATGAAAGAAAAGTGAGTTGGAATATCAAATTAAAGAACACTGCACACCTTTCAAATAAGACTGGATTCACACTAGCAAACTTCATACATTTTACAATGTCTCTGATATCTTTTTTTGCTGTTTATCTGTTCTCTTTGTAAACATCTCAAGAAGATGCAGTTTTATGTTAAAATGTCTCAAGATTTCAGCACCAAAGTCCGAATAAAAACTTTGCCAACTTTGATCTCCTCCCACTTGTTGTTTTCTGTTGATATTATCACACTGATTTGGGATTCTAAGAGGCTACAGACCTAACTTGTTCAAGCTATTAGAATCATCTATTCTTCAAGCCACTCATTCATCCCAATTTTAGGAAACAGAAGGTAAGGCAGACCTTTCTTTTGGTTTTGTGGCAGTTGAATTGCTGGGTGAAGGGACAGAAGCCCTCAACTCCATAAAGATTAATAAGAGGGACATTGCATATTTTCTAGTAGAAAACAAACTAGTGGTTTCTGGAATATTTTAAATTGCCTCCTGCTTTTGCCACAGTGTATACATTTGAATGATTTCTAAGAGTACAAATGGAAAAGTTCTTTTATTTACACTTATATCAGAAGGATCGGTGTATGTGCATGTGTGGAAACATGGCTATGAAAAACATGAGGAATATTGACAATAACATGTTCATGACCAATTTTTTTTCACAAAAACTACTTATAATAGTAAGTATAAAATATAGTAAGAAATTACACAGAATTATAAAACCATTTGTATTTCATATATATTTTATTTTATTTTCAATTGAAGACTTTCTGACCTTTATTTATATATTATTAAGAACATACTTTTATCTCAGGAAATCATTACCATTTTCCATTATAATTTGTACCACATATATGTACCTCAGTGAGTTTAGATTTCAATGCGTGAACTTCGAACTTTTTGGATGGCAAAGACATTCAATTCTAACTTAATGATGTGGATGCATCTTTGGGATAGTTTTTATTCCATCATGAATTCTTATTTTATGTTTATCATAAAACAAACAGAATTGCTATTAGAAAAATATGCACACAATAAAATTCAAGAGTGACAAAAATACATAGAGTAAATTTTGTTATGTGTATCATAAACAATACTGAGGAATATTAGATTGAATATTAGTATGTGAATAGTTTGGCAAAAAATTTCTATAGTTGGGGTGAAGAAAGATTGATCATGGCCTGTTGTCAATGCTGTTATAGGTTTCCACAAACAGTTAGAAAATTAATTTCTTCTAGTTGTTGAATTAAAGAAGACCTTTTTTAAAGTTTGGATCTCGTGTCAAATATTTCAGTATTTTGCCAAACCCCCTTTGAGTCCCTGAATTGCTAATCATCTCCTTCTGTCCATAAAATTTCTTTTAAACTTTGGATAACATAACACAGATCTTCCCTATCTCAAAAAATGTTCAATATAAAAATAATATAGAAATTGTGAAACACAATTCAACGGACCTTTCTATAAATGTTATTCATCAAATCTATATATTAGTTATAGGAAATTTCTTAAAGATCTGTTTTAGTATAATCTTGTTAAAACTGATGAAATGAGACAAAGCATATTGACATATTCATTGGCAGTAAGTTCTATTTAAGAAAGAAATGTGTAACCTTGTTCAGCAACTAAATTCTACATGACTATAGTGATTCTTGGTGTTCAAAATTTTAACACCAATCATCTCTGCATCTGATTTATTTATTTGTTTCTCATATCCCAGTACAATTAAGCATCATAAAAGCAGAAATCATATCTGTCTTACTGTTGACTTCCAGGACCCAAAAGCCAGCACATAGAGTAGTTGGTCAAAAATGTTATTTTGACAAACAAATAAATTGGTGAATGAATGAATGAATGAATGAACTATATTAAGGCTAATAAACCAATGGAAATGAATTCCATCACAAAATCTGCAGTTGCATGAATTTTCCTCTTCTGGTTTCATGTTGTGGCTATAGGCTTAATCAAGTAGAAGCATTTCTCAGCATAAAGGTATGGTTATTTCAAAATTCTAGGGGAAATGTCACTATAATATAGCTTTGAAGCAGGTATAGCAGGCATAGCAGGTATGCGAAGTGAAGCCACATTAGAATATCATCAGACTGCACCCCTTACAGGAGTTCTGGAAAAGCATATACAAGATGTTGGTATATCTGCAGTTTGTATTGAGAATAATATATTCTTATGTGATATTTTCTAGCTGGCAATTGTATACAAAAATGGCTTCTAATCTTAAAAACTAAGTTAGGAACCAGGTGTTATTATTTTTATATAGGACTTTTCAGCATCCTTCCTAAATGAACTTTTTCATTGCTATATTATAAACTTATAGGAAAGTGAATAAATAACAATTGTACAGCTGCATGAGTGTCTTAGCCTCAAGCTCCAAAATTTAGAACTAGTATAGGAGAGCAAAGTGATGATATTTCTTTGGGAGGGGCAAGTATAAGGCAGCCCCTTGGGGGAGACACAGAAGGCAAGAGAAGAGAAAGAATGTGATGTGATTTGTGACTCTCTTGGTGGCCTCTTCACAGGGAGGTAAATTGGTATGTATTGCGTATTAAATTGGTACGTATCTGAGTATTATCCAGCATATGTGGCCCTTGTATGTGTGCACTTGGCCCCCGGAACTTTTTCAGAAGGGATCGAATGGGGAACCCCAGGGTTAGTTTGTGGAAGGGAGAGTGGGAATCTATCCTCTTGGGTCCCTTCTGTCTTCTCCTTGCCTTGCTTGGGATTCACCTGAAGCGGAACTAACAACTCTGCTCTTTGGCTTTACGTCATCCATCTGTTTGGTGGCCATTTAGAAAGTCAGGTTCTGCCCACAGTGTGGCATTCCACTTGGTCCAGACTGGAATTATGACCCAGACCAAGCAAAGTGCTGACCAACAGAATAGGAGATGAGAGCATTTGATATTTACTCTTGAAGAGGCTTTTAAATGTCCAGTACACTATTCTTAACTATTTTAACCCCACTATGCAATATCTCTCAAACAAAACAAAACTTATTCCTCCTGTGTAACTAAGGCTTTGTACCCTTTACTCATTACTTTCCCATTTTCCCCACCCTTAACCTTAAAATATTTACAAAAGCTCAGGGCTTTGGAAGCTCTATCTACCAATTTAGATTCTTGGTGCCTGCTATATGTGTTAGAATTTTTAACAGTACTTGCCTGGTATTCAAGCTGACAGACTCAAATATGTAAATAAGGCAAAAAAAAAGAAAAGCACAGAACAATGAAAATAACTACAACTGTATTTGCATGTTAGCAAATGAGAAGCAAATTTCCTTCATCATTAACTACAAGAGATTTCATTCTACTGCGTATTAGGCACCCAGTATCTGAATGAAGCTCAGCCGAACTATCTGGAAAAATACGAAGATTTTCATGAAGAAAAGTGTACATCCAGTCGCTAGCTAATTTTGATGGTTGCTGATTTAACATTATGTACACATTTTTCTTTTAAAGCTTTTAAAAAAGTTTTTTTAAAGAAAGTATATGATTAAATTTTTGAGAATCAAATATACATAACATTTTAGACAGCTGCATTAAGAAATCTTCAGTAGGGTGATTATCAGACTTTGGAGCATTCCCTTGCAGACGATGAGTAGCGTCACAAATAACATATTTACATTAATTTTAATTGTGGAATTCGTTATTGGAATTTTAGGAAATGGATTCATAGCGCTGGTGAACTGTGTTGACTGGGCCAAGAGAAGAAAGATCGCTTTGGCTGATCAAATCCTCACTGCTTTGGCAATCTCCAGAAATGGTCTGCTCTGCTTACTGTTGGTAAATTGGTATGTATCTGAGTATTACCCAACTTTATATAGGACGGAAAAAATGTATAGAACACTTGTTGTTTCTTGGACAGTAGCCAATCATTTTAGCATCTGGTTTGCTACAAGCCTCAGTATCTTTTATTTTCTCAGGATAACCTATTTTTCCAACTCAGTTTTTCTCTACCTAAAGGGGAGAGTTAAAAAGGTGATGTCAGTGGTATTTCTGGCGACCTTGGTCATCTTGTTTTTTAATATTACACTGGTTAACATCCATGTTAATGTCTGGATCAATAGATGTAAAAGAAACATGACTTGCATTTCCAATACGAGTAAGTTTGTAAAATTTTCCCATCATCTCTTAGTCACCAACACTATGTTTACTTTCATACCCTTTACTTTGTCCCTGACAACTTTTATCCTGATAATCTTCTCCCTGTGGAATCACGTTAAGAAGATGCAACATGGTGCCAAAACATTTGGAGACGCCAGCACCAAGGTCCACGTAAAAGCCATGCAAGCTGTGATCGCCTTCCTCCTACTGTATACCATTTTTATCCTGTCTTATTTCCTATCGCTTTGGAACTCTCAATGGCAGAAGGAAAATATGTTCATCACATTTTACGAGATTCTTGGAATTGTTTATCCTTCAGGCCATTCATGTCTCCTGATTCTGCAAAACAGGAAGCTGAGACAGGCTTCTCTTTCGGTGCTATGGTGGCTGAGGTACAGATTCAAAGATGGGGAGCCCTCAGGCCATATGCCATTTAGGGAACCCTCTTGAATATTTGGAGGAAAATCAATTCATAAGAAATTCAAATTACAACTTTACGTTGTAAAGTTTATAATTTCCTAATATTCTCCCATTGTATGTAAATGATGAATTTTATAAAAGTATGTTTGAAACAAACGCTATCCCAAAATATTATAATTCAGCAGAATATAAACATGTATATTAACATATTTATACACAGAGGATAGGAATATGAACCACTGAAATATACAAAATATTTATAGTAATAAATAATATAAATTTTGTATCAATTATTAACCTTTTGGAGACTTTGAGATGAGAAACCTATAATGTATAAGATACACACATGCATGTGACACGTAGTTACTAAAAACGCTAATTTCTTAATTTAGAATATGTGCCTAGAAGTTTGGATACTAAATAAACAATACAATATAAACTACTGGAAACCACATACACTAAATCCATTGTTTCAAATGTAACACCCAGCTTGCCAGTATATTTTAGAATCTCCTCAGAATAATGAAGCTGCTTTATTCCAATTAGCCTATCTATATTATTAGTTTCACATTCAAGAATTTTTTGAATGTATTTGTTATATTTATTTATTTTTAAAATGAGATTTTAAATATTTATTTATCTATTTTTAAATTTTTTTTAAGGCAAGCATGAAACAAAGTTTATTGAGGAATAGAAAGCTAGGCTTACAGAGTAAGAAAGCTTACAAAGCAGGGTACATTCACCACAGACAGCAAACGGGCCTCCCTTGCCAGGGCAAGGAGGCTGAGATTTTTTGAGTTGTTCCTTTGCCACAGTAGTCATATCAAGATTATTTCTTCTTACTCAAAAACTTGAGATATTCTTTTTCTTTAACATTTTGTACAGATTGTCATATTAAAGGACTATTTAATAATTGAGAAAATCTCCTATGGAACTACCCATATGCAATAATTTTGAAAGGTAATCTGTTAAATTTCACAATTCCTAATACTTAGATATTTATTTAGATATTAAGTTCTTTAACATGTTGAGGAATTTTGGGGACATTTCATATATCATAAGTCATTTTGTATTTTATGTCTGTGGAATATTGTTTTTAATTTTTCAAGTTTAGTTTTTCAGAATATAAGAAGAAATGTCCTACCTTTTAAAATACTTTTTAGGCTCTACCTGATTACTATAAAGATTGTTTCCTTTTCTTTATAAATTTTAATCTTTTGTCAATTTTGTCACAAATTTTAATTTCTCTGTCCAATCCAATTTTGCTGGATTTTCAAGAATTTATTACTGTTAGTTCTAAATTTGTGAATAAAATTTCTTTTCATTTATTTAATATTGCTTTCATTTATTTGTATTAATTCTTGTTTCTGTTCACTCAGGTTTATTTGTCTTTCCTTTTCTAATTATTTTAGTCTATTGCTTATTTATTTTCAATACTCCTTGTATTATAAAACCATTCCATTTCTCATTTTTTTCTCGGATTATTATTTAAATCAAGTCACATCAGTTTTAACATGTAGTTCATCACTGTTTATTTTCAAATTTGTTAATCAATTTAAGTTCTGTTTTGGAAGATGTTTACATTATGTAAATATTTCAAAAATACAAGTGGTTTGATTTGTATTTGATTTTCATTTTTAAATTATTTTGTAGGGTTATATAATCTGATTTACAAAAGTACATTGTTTAATTCTATTTTTATTTTCTTTATTTTTTAAAAATAAACTCTCTCTCTTTCTTTTTTTTGTGAGGCAGAGTTTCACTAGGTTTCGCTTGGTAGAGTACCGTGGAGTCACAGATTACAGCAACCTCAAATTCTTGGGCTTAAGAGATTCTCTTGCCTCAGCTTCCCAAGTAGCTGGGACTATAGGCATCCAACACAATGTGCAGCTATTTTTTTTTCTTTTTATAGTTGTCATTTTTTAGCAGGCCCAGGCCAGGTTTGAACTCTCCAGCCCCGGTGTATGTGGCTGGCGCCCTACAATGGTGCCGAGCCTTAACAATAAATTCTATTAGGAAACATGTGCTTTTTGCTTTAGGTTATAAAGTTTGACACAAATGTAAATATAATGCATTAGTTTTTTACAATTTTTGTCTCTTCTATCTATCAAAAGAAACTGTCTTAGAACTCCTGTTACATTTTTCTTATATTCATTATCCTCTATAATTTCCAATAATTTTTATTAATTATTTTTTTCCAAATCTATAGTATATGACTTACACTTCTCTAGAGGAACAAGCTTCAAACACTGGAACAATTATAAAATTGATCATAAACAAGTGGTATATTTAAAAATGTGAAAAGATCAGAGATAGCTGGATACTTAAACTTATGACTAGAGAAAAATAGAAGAATGGAGATGCATTAAAATTTGTTTTTTAAAAAATAGTTCATATTTTAAAAGGTGTAGGTAATATTAATAAATAGGAAAAGAAAGTATAACTCCGAAAGTTATAGGTAGGGTGGTGAGTTAAAAATGGCCAGAGTTTTTTTTACTTTCACCTATGAATTTAAATAAATTTACTTACCTGTAAATAAACAAATAAATAAAAAGATGAAGCACAACTATATCTTTCTTTCAAGAGGCATATGTAAAGCAGAAAACTATAGAAACAGGGTGGCTCCTGTGACTCAGCGAGTAGGGCGCCGGCCCCATATACCGAAGGTGGCGGGTTCAAGCCCGGCCTCGGCCGAACTGCAAAACAAAAAAATAGCCGGGCGCTGTGGCGGGCGCCTGTAGTCCCAGCTATTTGGGAGGCTGAGGCAAGAGA